>CABFWO010005213.1:12805-33445 GCA_902155825.1 Timema genevievae
GGGGGGGGGGGGCATCTAGAACCTACTAGATGGCTTAAGGAACAACAGCCACACGTAGAACACATGTCTAGAAGCATTTCAGAATGCGCACTGCACATGCTCGGCGAAATTCACTTGTTTGGAGGAAGAGAGGGAGGGGGCGTTGGCTGACATGGCGAGCAGCGAGGCAAGAACACTGGCTCAGTTGAATGGTGCTAGTGCTGCGGAGTGTTTCTCGGGAATTGAAGTCCAGTCGTATCGCGTCAGCAGGGGCCCGTATCGTGTCAACAGGGGCAGGCTTGGGTGAGTGTACCCATTTCCTTCACGTTTTGTTGTAACAAGGTTACAGTTTCACATATCTTACGAATTTTTATCAAATGTATATTTTAAGAGAAAGTCTGTGCGGTGCGCCGCACCATTTAATTTTTCAATATATTTATAGTCACCTACAACACAAGTATAATAGCACCTATCGTCTACTGACGGCCGTTCGCTGTTATAATACATTTCACATGCATTTCCCTAACCGACAATCAGAAAAACTAAAATGTAACTAAATAAACCAATTTATTATATTTATTTACTGGCTCTCCAAATTGTGGTGAGGTGGGGCACATTATTATCAATTCTACCCTCTCTAATCACTACCCATGTAACATAAATAGAGCCCAGTCTAACATTACCCATTAAATACCTATCTTTATACATTAATATAAACTCGGTGTAATCACATAAAACAAGAATCAAATATGTCAAACACTTTATTCAGTAATTTATTCCTTTAAAAAATGTTTAGACATAGGCCTACTTACAAAAGTGTTACTAGTTCAGTGTTAAATAATTAGCACTTAATTTAAGTGGACATTGACTTCACCAAACACCTTATTTCATCTTTCATTAACTAAGTCCGGTATGTAAACTTGTTTAAATAATTATCTTGTCTAAAGCATATTATCGTGTGACACAACCACGTGATTAATCGTATTTGAAATGTACTGTTTCTCAAGTTTGTTTTAAAGGTGACACAGATAGCTAGAAATTAGTTTTCCCTTGCAGGATGAGCTTGCACTTGCAGCTCTACTATCCGCCAATGAATGTTTAGTAAGGGTACACAATGTATGTGTGAGATAAATTAAATCATGCCATTTTAACTAACTCTTTACACAATTAAGTCAACTAAATTATATATTGAAGGGCACTTTCCTTTAAAACACACACATAGACAGGGAGGGGGCGTGTCTACCCCAACTCCATGCCTATGTTCAGGCTCATCAATTGGATAGTGGGACTAGCCCAAACAAAAATACTAGGGATGTGCGAAGCTTAGAAAACTGTTTACTTTTGCTTTGAATATTAGTTTATAAGAGGACTAAAAAAAATCAGGCTTTGACAATTACAAAGCTTCTCAAATAAAAATATTGACATATAAAATATTCCTTTATTGAATTGCATGTTTTTTATATTTGCTATCACAGCATCCTACTGCCTGTTCAGGTTATAACCATTTATGATAATTACTCTACTGTGGTGGAGATGAAGAAAGAAGCAATTTATAAGTAATCCACCAATAGTTACGTAGGAAACTATTTAGGCAAAACCACCTTTAGTAGAACCGACACGGATTCGAACAAAAACAAAACTGTCACTTGGAGTTGAATTAATATTAATTTTGAACCATATATGGTCAGTTTAATCACTCATCCGCTTTAGAAGATTGTGATTAGAAGCTCGCTGTACACTTCTTCGGCGATTAGAAATTAGCCAAGCTGCACATGACTGTATATTTACTTTGTAATAGAAATAGCTTAAGTTAATTGCTTTAGGGTGTTTCCTCAGCACAGTAAGCAAACACAGCCTTGTCTGTAAAGTCACAAAGGCAGTTAAAACAACAAGGTATTTTACAACCAAGCCACGAGCTTAAACTAAAATTTGCGAAGCTCCACTTCCACCCCTCTATCCCCCACCCCCTCACCATCTGGAAGTAAAATTATTCAACTGGGAAGTGTAAATGAAGAAGTAATTCACCAAGTTTTATAGTTTCTTGAGAAAGAGGGAGGGGGGACCGTTTGAAATTAAGAACAGCGCCCAAAGCACCCAACGGTGACAGCCATCAATGATTCATGTCTTCTGTTTACACCATTCAACTTGAGATTCAACCGTATGTACCCCTCCAACCCATGAATATTTCATTCTTTTAACAGCTCTATTAAACTCTAGGGAGCTATAACATTTTGTGGTCAGAGGCGGTAAAAATGTAGAAATGCTGAAGACTCTATTTCTTGAATATTGCTTAAGGGTTTTTTCCTTCCCTTGTTCCCCTCACCTCACTACTCGTCCGGGATACCTGCATATTTATAAGTATGGGGTTAGGGATGAGTAAGGTAGAATTTAGAAGATATATACACTCATTTGCATGCTTGAAGAGTGTGAAATCAACTAGTAATAAAAATCCTCACTGCACTAGACCAGGATTTGGACCCTGACCTTCCTGTAACCAGTATGTCAGGCAGGTATGGATAAACACGTTTATTAACGTGTTTATCGGTGTGGATTTTGCTAGAATTAGAACGATATATCATTTTTCTCTGTACCTCTATCTCTACTAATAAAACAAATTGTTGGTCTGTTTATCTGTTACCTAAGATCTCGGAAACCACTTAACCAAATGCTATGTATTGTTTTTATTATAATATGTAGATTTTTACCTAGTAGGTCTTAAGCTATTGATCAAACGAGTTAAATCAAATAACACAGATGTTTTTTGAAGATTTTGTCTTCAAAATGCGTGATAAATTATGAATTCTCCTATTGGATTGGATTAAAGACAAGTATACAGTTCTATTTGTCATATCATGTCAAACACTCCCCAGATGTACATTTTAATCAAAATCGCTATGGCAATTTTTTAACTACGTATTTCCCGCTTTTTTAAAAAGCAGTTATTTGTAAACTACCCATAAATGCGTTTTACCCAAAAACAAATATAAAGTATTAATTGTTACATCAAACACTACCTATATACCCATTTAGAACCAAATAGTTACAGCCATTTTTTTAAGTATTTAGACTTTTTGAAAAATCAGTAATCTGTAAGCTACCTATAAATGAATTGTTCTCTAACCCAAAAACAAATTTATAATTTTAATAATAATTTCATATCAAACATTCCCAAGATACCCATTTGGAACTAAGTTGTTAGTTTCATTTGTAAAATATTTCAACTCATAAATGAGTTTTAACTCAAAAACAAGTAAACAGTGCTATTTTTCATTTTAATCACTACCAAGATACCCATTTGGAACCAAATAATTAGAGCCATTTGTAAAATATTTCAAGTTTTTGAAAAATCAGTAATAAGTAAACTACCGAAACATGAGTTGTTAGCCCAAAAACAAGTATACATTGTTATATTATCATGTAAAACACTCCCGAGATATTCATCTGGAACCAAATCATTAAATCAATTTGTAGAATATTTCAATTTTTAAAAAATCAGAAATCAGTAAACTACCCTTCAATTAATTTTTGCCCAAAAACCAATTATATTATGTTATTTCCCATGACAAACAAATACTAGATATGCGTTTTAAACAAAATCGTTAAAGCGATTTTCGAAAATTAGGAATTCAAAAATATTACTCATCAGTAAACTATTCCTGCTCACATAAAATGTAAATATTTGTCATAATCTCGAGATAGATATTGTCACGATCACAATAATTTATCTTGATATTAGAAAGTAAAACTTTTCCGAGGTCTAGTCATATAATACATAAATATCATGTTTGAACAAAATACACTAAACCGTTTTTGTTCTTTGACCAGGGACTGTCAGACAGATAGATATGGGGACTGTCAGAATTATAATCTCCACTTGTTTGGGTTTGGGAGCACATAAAACTTAAATATTCATAATCTCTAGGCCGAAAATATACACTATTACAAGAGTTTCTCTTAGATGAAGGGAAAAATATAGTTATTTTATGATAGCCTTACATTAAAATTTACTAATGAGTTGGATACAATTTAGCCTGCAAAAGTAATTTCAAAACCTTTAATGTATGTCCAACCCTGATTTTAAAGAACTATGGATACATCGTAGGCTTACTCCATGTAAATCAAGGGTGGATTTCTGTGCATGTTTAAACAAAACTCGTTCTCAAGGAAGTCTTATTTGAATTTAGGATTTCACAAATAGCTGTGGATTACCTTTGGTTAATTAAAGGAACGAATGGGTAGTCAAATTGATTATTTAAAATATCCATGCTATTTTTAAAACAAAATAATTTAATATGACCCATTTTACCAACTGCGTTTCTACTTTCTCTCTACAACTCGGATAGAAAGTATTGTGATCATCAAAAAAACTGAACTTCAGATTTTGATAAATAATGTCGACGTTTCATGACCCCTGAAACCAAAAAAGTTGTTTTCGCGATGCTGTCTGTCTTTCCGTCCGTCTGTCTGTCCGTACCTAGGGTTAGAGCCGAAACTATCTTACCAATTGGACTAAAACTTGGTATCTGGGGTATTCATAACCATAAATTTAAATGTAGTTTTTACTAAAGGGCAAAAAGAAAAAAATCAATTTTCTCATAGCTCGCTATAACAATTTTGATTAAATTTTATACACAGACACTGTTTATCCTTATAAACAAGATGTCAGTTCTCGTTTTCTCATTAAAATGACTTTGGGGGTACTTTACATGAGGGAAATTTTACTATGCTTATCATTTCTACGAAACTATTTGGAACAAAAATTAACTTAATTATTGTAGTAAAGTGGTAACACTATTAAAGATAAAAATCTTTCATTTGAAACATATTTTTATAAAACCAATGATATCGAGATATAAGCAAATATATATAGCTTACCGATCTATGTGAGTGTACCATATTACCCGCTGATATAGTTTAGTGTACTCACTCATATGGACATAGAGTGAACTAACTACGAACCCATCAACTTCGTTTAAACGATGGTGCGTGAGAGCCAACTGTTATAGCATTGTATTGTCTTAAACCATAAACATCAACCTACTCTCCCAGCCATGATTGGATGATGAAACTCAGTTTCACCAACAAGGTGAACAGGATTCATCTGGATATTGATTGGCAATAAGCATAATAGTTAACATTTTAGATAAATCTGATGAAAGCTATTTATTGTAGTGATTATTTACTATTCCTTGTAGAACATTTAAGGTGGGTAAAAGATTGTAAACATACACATGGTTAGTGTCAAATAGTAATAATTGCCAAATAATTATGTAAAATCAGCTTTCTTATCTCACGTTAACGCGAAGAAAAAAAGTTACATGATTTGACGTTCAAAGAGAAATTTTCACTGAAAAAATTACTGGTTCTCACCACATTCTTCCAAAATCTTTATAGATACATTTTCCACAAAAGAGTAGATAACCACACCACCACTTGTTTAAGTAAATTTGGGAATTTTGACTGTCTAAACGGGGCCTGGTGTATGTATATACGTGAATAGTAGATACTATCATGTCTGAGGTCAATCTGCGTGTCAAAATATAGCAGAATGAATAAAAATGTTTCCCCTTCAAATACCTCCATTTTGATCATACGTTGTTAGAAACAGTAATTGGTAGATTGGGCACTTTTTATTTGGTATATTGTTGGGTTTGGCACCAAATATTCGACTAGAAGGAATTGTAAACGGGTGTATTGTGCACCACTGACTTAATCAGAAGAAATTGTAAAGAGGTGAAATGAGAACTTCATCGAATCGTATTTAAATGTAAGAGACTACAGTTCAATATAAGCCACGTTGGTGGTAGCCTGGGGTCATTAGCAGTGACCAGTCCTCTACGCCCGTTAGGAACTTAAATGGGTGCAAGCCTTGAGTGGTTCTCAAAGGTCGAACACAATTTGGTGCTAACAACCACGGAACAAGTATGTCCATCTGGTATAGTATGGTTTACCGGGAAAGGGAAAGTTAGGGTTCTAATCCCGTCTGGGTGAACTGAATTTTTTAATGGGTGTTCCACTCTACTTCCATTAAAATGCAGGTGCATTCACTCTTAAATCTACATATCTCATACCTAGCCCGTGTGTGTGTATATATATATATGTATGATAGCCTGAACTGTTAGTAAGGCCTGGTGTGCAAAAAGAACATGTAATTATTGTAGATTCCTTATTTTCCCCTATTCCTCTTTCCTTATACTCCACCCATACAAAAAAGAATGATGGCAGGCCATAGTCCGATGTTGCCTCAAAACATATTTATAATACCTGAGTAATCCTGCTCAAAATTATATTTTAGTGACCACCGTTTGTTAGTGGTACTTTTCGCAGTGCCACGGAAGGAGATTTGATTTATCACCACCCTATAAGTTGTATAGTATAATAATTTAAACATGTGTTTAATATCTTCTCTCTCGCTCATGTATATATATTCATGTCACCGACGAATTACATGAGAGCAAGTCAACTCACAAAAGTACCAGGTCACCCCACCAATAAAAACCAAATGTGTACATAAAACAATGTTTCCCCCTTTAAACAAAATAAAATAATTCTTTGAACACGTATGACAAAACAAAGTATTTTCACGTGACATAAAAACACACATGCATATTACGTTGTTGCTGGTTTTTGGAAAGTTTTTTTTTATTCCTGATGGAATAGTAGTGTTATTTTTATATATCTGTCATAAAGTGTTTTTCCAATTTCCTTGTTTTGGAATTTTATTTTTTGGTAAAGCTTAGTTGTCTGTAACAAAAAAAACTTTGTTCCGGTGAAAGTTGTACAAAGTTATATTACAACTTCAATATAAGAGTATTCGCTATTTCTAGCATGAGATGACCAAGTATAGTCTGTTTCACCGTTTGTAACTGTATAAAGATAATATTTTTAATTTAAAAGTTTAACATGAACTTTTTAAATAGCACATGACCTACAAACTAACTTAACGTAAGAAAGTACTTACAGGTACAGTACATACACTTAACCCTATTTGAGATGATTTAAAAATTAACGTAGTTTTTTCTGGACAAACAATAAACAAATATTACAATTGTATAATTGGATCATTCTTACAATCCATTAGATACCATCTAGGATTGAACCATATCTTTCACTAATTTTGCAGCCAGCATACCGAGCCACTCAGCCACCGAGAAAGATTCGATTCATATATATAAACTTTCAGTAATAAGAACCATGGAAATATCAGATTTTTTTTTGTAAAACATCAAATTATTTCTTACAAACTAAGAACAATAAATAATAAATGGAAAAATTAAATTATAGTCTGAAGACGAGAATTAATACGATAAAAAACGTCCAATGATAATAGATGTTAATAAAATAACTATAGATTGCTATAGTATTTAAGTTAGTCCTCTTTAAAAATAATTATCACCATCTTGACTAAACTTATCTTCTACTTTTCGGCTCAAATTTTCGGGAGTCATATGATAGGAAAAAATGTGTTTTGCGGTTAATAAAGGATTCTTTTTCATGTTATTTCATTCTTTGTTATAAAATTCGGTTAGATGAAGCCACCATCACCATATTTATGATTTAAAATATTAAAATAATTGCTCTTCTTTCTCATTTCAGTCAAGAATTTAAATTTGTTTTAAATTGAAATTATTTTGAAATATAAACATCTCTTTAGATCAAAACTGTGGGGGAAAAATTGTTTGTGTTTTTAGCTGTGGCAAATACTGCAACCAAATTTTAAGTTCATATTTGATATTTCCCCCCATTAGTATAGATCACCTTTAATGACACTGTATAGTGCAGGAAACATATGTTATATCTAGCCAAATTAAAATACACCACTGATATTCTTTTTTTTAATTACGTATAACCATTATAAAAGTACAATATATTAGTATTATGACTATAAATATATGGTTAGTGAGAAAACTTTGCCTTATATAGTGACACAAGTTTGTCTATGGTGCAGATTGGGGCCATGCCTTTTTCAATTATAAAGGTAATTAAAAGCCCGTTGAGATTGGCGGGTCAGAATAAAACATGTCACTGGCCACCGGCTGCCCCACAATTGCACTCAGGATTCACATTAATATTAAGGTTACCTAGTTTTTAAGTCTCACAAACGGAATAAATCTTTAAAAACCCTTATGGCAAAATTAAACAACAAAAAAAGCACCCAATTTGTCCATAGATTAGTATATTCTATTTTATACATTTTGTTGAAATGTTTAAATACTTCCAGTAGTACATATAATAAAATTTTGATAAGGTACTGATAAAATATTAGTTTTATAAAATTATTGTTTTACGTCTGACTACATGACTACTCGATGAAAAATATTAAACTGCATAGGATAAAATATTTAAAAATATAAATATTGTTGATTATTTTCCCATCACAGATTTTGTTAAGATCAGTGTATAGTTTTGTGAAATACGGGTAAACGTCATTTGTAACTTTCAGTTGAATTATAGTCTATAGCTTTGATTGCCGTCATTCCTAGGTAACCAAGCTTACACAGATATGTACATACAAATAGCACAATCGTTTTCATTTATTTATGTGTCAAAGAAGAACGTTCATTTTTTTACAGCCAATTAGAACTTCAACAAGTCGGAGGAAATTACCAATTTGTTCAAAGATATTCATTCTGCGCTTCACCTTAAACCCCCTCGCGCCTCACAGTTTGAGAAACGCTGGAATGTAGATATTATGTTGTGGTTTTTTATTACAATATGTCTTAACAGCCGCAAACATATTCTTTTATATTTTTCAAACAAGTCGAAGAGATCGAATGAATTGTATTGTCATATTAGAACAATATTTTTAACACCGCGTCTTACTAACCGTTCGAGTTACACGATTACGTAATAATTACTCTAATGGTTTTAGGGATTAGTAAGGTTATATTTATACGAAATGTACCTGCATTTACGTAGAATGAGAGTGGAAAAAATTTGGGAAAACCACCCTTAGTACACACGACCGAGATTCGTTTCTCGATCCCCCGTCATCGGCAGTCTAATCTACTGCGAGACTAGCGCGTTATACCATGCGGCCACCAAAGTGGGTCTTATAACATAATGATTTACCTGAAATATGTTGTCAAGGGATTAAAATATTTAGAATAGTTATCATAATGTTTATGTAAATAAATATTTGAAAAATCATATATAAACTTAATTTTGGTTAAAATAAATTAAATTGAAATCTCACTATACCTAATTTCTTAACTAACCTTAACAAAAATGGTTAGACTGATAAAATGTTTCTTTTTTACAAAATATGTTTCTTTTTTTCAAAATAATCCAAACTATTAGCATTTTAAAAGAATAAGAAAACAATTGAAAATCAGCCCTAATTTTCCCAAAGATACTTTATCTATTTATTATAGTTTCGTGGATCGGTAAAACAGATTTTAGTGCCTTCTTGCAATTTTGAAGTCACATAGTTATTCACCGAGAACAAGGACAATATAAAAATAAGTAAAAAATATATGTTTGAAGATTGGAAAGGGAAAAGAGGAAGGGCTTGAGCACACCCCCCCCCCCCAAACCACCTCCCAACCCTCCAAGAGAACCACAACAAGATATCGTAATAATAAAAAAAGCTGTCAGACCTTGTTTATTCACGCGAGGGTCCAACGCGAGAAGGATCCTTAACAAAACAAAACGCAATAAAATATTTACATTTTGAGGGTGATTCTCGCGATACTGCAAACATTATAGTCATCCAGCAACCCCTAAATTTATTATTATTCCACTCAAGAGAGCTCCTCGATACATATACATCTCCAGTCGTTAGAAGTTGTTTTTTTATCTTTAGAGTTTTAAAAGTTTGTTAAGGAGAAGAAGGAAAAGGACTCGATCGTGCCATAAATCGCATGAAAACGGAGTTATCCCAGAATGACACACACACACACGCACACACACACACACACACGTACAGAAAGTGACACTTGTTAAAGGCGTGCTAAACCGGTCGGCAGATATTGGCGGATCGTGCCGCGCATACATGGACAACTTGAAACATATTCGGTGTTGGTTGGGAGGGAGAGGGCTTCTTTTTCCACGGCTTTTAAACTCTTTATTACTACAACTTAGACTGCTATGGTAGCTGTAAGATGGCATGACCCAGATAATTAGACATTGGATCCTCAACATAGGACATAAAGCATAGCTATGTATTCCTTTATCTGTGCTTCGCGTCATACTACACGCCTTGGCTCTCAATATATTTGCATTAATAAGGAAGATTAATGGAAAATCGGAATCAAAAGAAAAATAATACATCCGCCAATGAGGGTAGCGAAAAAGAGAAAGTGATAAACCATTTAATAAAAACCTCCTCAGAGCACCCAGTCGGTGTTTGAACTTTAACCAATATATCATTTGTAAGCCGGACAAGACGAGTCTGACGCCTGTATTAACGCTTACCGGTGAATGTTTATTTTTTGGAACATTTGCGTTTGTGGTGTAAACCTAAATATAAGATATGTATCGGTATATATATATATGATATGTATATATGCAATTATATAAGTACCTTTTAAAAAAGTATATAACGATGTATTTTAGCAATTGCGTTTAACACATTAGTTATTTTTTTAATAATATTCATGGTAATTTGTTGGTAAGGAGGAATTTAATATTAAGAATAAGGAAGAAAACTTTATTGTTATATTCAAAAGTAACTTGATATTTGTATAAACACTTCACGTCAAATATTCAAACAAAGATAAATAAGTTGGTTGGTTACTATAAAATTAATACAAATGTCAAGGATGAAGATATTTATATTAAGTGCGATCACATTTTCGGATGGAGGGGAGAAAGCATGAGTGAAGTCGAGTTTCGATGTTGTTGTCACCGGCAAACCAGACTATACTAGCTCACCTTTGGTCCCTGCACCCACCGATCTAGGTTTGTTGTAGATAACCAATGTCAACGAATAATTTGTATTTAATTTTGTTTAAATAGAGACGTAAAATTACATATTAGATTACATTATGCGCTATTCAAAGCCAGCGCAAGAGCTTCATGCGCCCGAGGTGAGACTTAACATTTACTCTCCAGTCATATTATGTGTAATATAACTAAACCGCACCCCCTGACTGACGCAAAATAATAATAATAATAATAATAATAGGGTACTAAAATACCAGACAACAAAGATACGATAAATGTGTCTTTTTCTCTTAATATGTATGGATGCTTTTAATTAAATATCAAAGTGATTCACCGAAAACGCTACCCCAAATGTAATTTAATCAAAAAAATTATTATGTTGTTAATCAATATGTATTTAGAAATAATTATTAGCTTTTTAAATTTGAATAATTATTTTTCTAAACAGTAAACAGACTATTTTTGTCGTAATGCCCCCCTGGGACCTTTGTGCCCTGGGTGACCGCTGTTCCTGTCCACATTATAAGGGAAATTATGGTTAGCATTTACCTACCAAAAGAGGATGCAAAGAATGTCGCTGAGAAAACTTTCCAATAATTCTTATTCTGTTGGGATGTAAAGGATCGTTTGTCAAGGCTTAGAAATTTCGATATTTTTTCAAGGTGTCTGTATGTATTGGCACTAAAGGCCAGCATCCTTTTCCTTATTTCACGTTGTTTTCGTTCTCTTGCCTGGCTACTCTAGTAGGAATCTAGTGTTCCCCTTCTGTCCCTATTTCACTCTCCTCTTCCCTTCTGTCCCTATTTCACTCTCCTCTTCCCTTCTGTCCCTATTTCACTCTCCTCTTCCCTTCTGTCCCTATTTCACTCTCCTCTTCCCTTCTGTCCCTATTTCACTCTCCTCTTCCCTTCTGTCCCTATTTCACTCTCCTCTTCCCTTCTGTCCCTATTTCACTCTCCTCTTCCCTTCTGTCCCTATTTCACTCTCCTCTTCCCTTCTGTCCCTATTTCACTCTCCTCTTCCCTTCTGTCCCTATTTCACTCTCCTCTTCCCTTCTGTCCCTATTTCACTCTCCTCTTCCCTTCTGTCCCTATTTCACTCTCCTCTTCCCTTCTGTCCCTATTTCACTCTCCTCTTCCCTTCTGTCCCTATTTCACTCTCCTCTTCCCTTCTGTCCCTATTTCACTCTCCTCTTCCCTTCTGTCCCTATTTCACTCTCCTCTTCCCTTCTGTCCCTATTTCACTCTCCTCTTCCCTTCTGTCCCTATTTCACTCTCCTCTTCCCTTCTGTCCCTATTTCACTCTCCTCTTCCCTTCTGTCCCTATTTCACTCTCCTCTTCCCTTCTGTCCCTATTTCACTCTCCTCTTCCCTTCTGTCCCTATTTCACTCTCCTCTTCCCTTCTGTCCCTATTTCACTCTCCTCTTCCCTTCTGTCCCTATTTCACTCTCCTCTTCCCTTCTGTCCCTATTTCACTCTCCTCTTCCCTTCTGTCCCTATTTCACTCTCCTCTTCCCTTCTGTCCCTATTTCACTCTCCTCTTCCCTTCTGTCCCTATTTCACTCTCCTCTTCCCTTCTGTCCCTATTTCACTCTCCTCTTCCCTTCTGTCCCTATTTCACTCTCCTCTTCCCTTCTGTCCCTATTTCACTCTCCTCTTCCCTTCTGTCCCTATTTCACTCTCCTCTTCCCTTCTGTCCCTATTTCACTCTCCTCTTCCCTTCTGTCCCTATTTCACTCTCCTCTTCCCTTCTGTCCCTATTTCACTCTCCTCTTCCCTTCTGTCCCTATTTCACTCTCCTCTTCCCTTCTGTCCCTATTTCACTCTCCTCTTCCCTTCTGTCCCTATTTCACTCTCCTCTTCCCTTCTGTCCCTATTTCACTCTCCTCTTCCCTTCTGTCCCTATTTCACTCTCCTCTTCCCTTCTGTCCCTATTTCACTCTCCTCTTCCCTTCTGTCCCTATTTCACTCTCCTCTTCCCTTCTGTCCCTATTTCACTCTCCTCTTCCCTTCTGTCCCTATTTCACTCTCCTCTTCCCTTCTGTCCTTATTTCACTCTCCTCTTCCCTTCTGTCCCTATTTCACTCTCCTCTCCCCTTCTGTCCCTATTTCACTCTCCTCTCCCCTTCTGTCCCTATTTCACTCTCCTCTCCCCTTCTGTCCTTATTTCACTCTCCTCTCCCTTTCTGTCCCTATTTCACTCTCCTCTCCCCTTCTGTCCTTATTTCACTCTCCTCTCCCTTTCTGTCTTTATTTCACTCTCCTCTCCCCTTCTTTACGCGGATATTTGCTACATTGATAAATTACTTATGGAAATGAAAGTTCTTTAAAGAGAACTTGGTACCTCATGAGGACGTGTTTTTGATGTAAATAAAACAAGCCCGAGTTTGATGTTGGGAATCTAGGGGGTAGAGAGGAGGGAGTGAAGAAGGATGGGTAGGAGAGGACAGAGGAATCTAGGGGGTAGAGAGGAGGGAGTGAAAGAAGGATGGGTAGGAGAGGACAGAATGTTTTTAGTGTGTACTCTTGACAGGGAGATGAAGTGCGAATATAATAATCACAAGCTCTATGTGTCAGAGAACGTTAAGTGCAAAGATTTTATTCTCCCTGGTTCTATTTTGAAGTACGTCTATTTTTCATGGCCGGGCCGTTCCCGTGGCTAAGTATATAGTGAGGTTAACCACAATTTGAGGGCACCTTGGTTCGATTCCGATTGGGATTACCAAGATAATTACTATTTGGTAACTAATCTGCATACTCTAATAATTGAAAAATGACACCTGAACATGGAAATCAATCCCGGGACCCTTGGCTTAGTACGCCAATGCTCTAACCACTGAGCTATCCAGGATTCGTCCCGTGCCCAGGGTCATTCTTCACTCATATTTTAAGGCAGAATCTAGGATGGACGTGCAGAAATTGTTGGCTACAAATGTGTGATTTTATTAAGATCACGAGCTGTCAGATAACACAGCCACACGTTTGTAGCCGACGATTTCTGCACGTCCAGCATAGACTCTGCCTTAAAATATGGGCATAGGACAATTCCTGGATAGCTTAGTGTTTAGAGCATTGGCATACTAAGCCAAAGGTTCCGGTTCGATTCCCATGTCAAGGTGTCATTTTTCAATTTTCAGAATATACATCTAGATGCGGCTAAATCCGTACTAAAACCAATTAATATAATGGTTCTTAATAATCTGCATATGCAACTTTAGGTGCGTGGACTAGAGGTCATTCTCGTATGATCTAGTTTGTTAGTGATGGGTAAGGTCGGGATTCGAATACCAGATGGGTATAGGGTGTTTGTCCTCAATATTTTTTAACTATCTATCCAAACACATTCGGGTATATTTCCCCTAGATTATAACTTTTTAACCCCTTATCTCATGCGTATAGCCAGGACGGAACGTAGGACAGGCCAAAAGAGGGGTTTCCCCCCTTGAAAATATATAGGCACTAGATCTGGCTAAGTAATATGAGGGTGTAATGTCCTAGGTTAAGTTAGTATTTAAGTTGAGTGGTGGTATAATCTGTACGTTTAGAAAATTCAAGATAAGTGCCTCAGATAAAAAGAGTTATTTTCATGAGGAAGAAAAAATGATTGGCCAGTTGATAAACTAAAGTAAAGTCGAATGTGCTTAAGCCCAAGCATTAAATTATATGATCCAATTTTCATAGTAAAGGTTTTTAGAAAACACAAACACATTTTTTGTAACCAACATTGATAACATTTTACTGTATTATTAGTATTATTTTATAAATATTGATAACATCTCAACAGTGACCCTCGCAGTTCACATTACTTGACGTATGAATACGTGAAGGTAGATCTAGTAGCTTTTTTAGCTGCCAGAAAATTGGTCTGTAGCTTCTCGTCTTTGTGGTTGGAGACGGAACCTAGCATTACCCTAGATAATGCTTAAAAGATATTTGGCATTTATTTAAGGTCTCGTCTTTTTAACAAGATGTTCAAGTGATTGGCGATAGTTTGGCGTGTTTAAATCAGGGTGTTCCGTCGTTAGCTGGCAGGAGTAAATGAGCAAAAGTAAATGCGAGAAATTCATCTCACATGTAACTCATATGTAACTCACATAAAACATAAATTCACCGTAAGTTACACGCCATTTAAATCAAGGCCTAGTAGTTTTTAAAATCTTCAATAGACTAAAAAGAAATGCATGTGATTTTTTAGCGCCACGTCTTACTGTCTGACGGGGCTATATGCCTATGTACTAACTATACTAATGGGATCGAATTTGGAGGAAATGTACCCATATTTACGTGGAAAGTGGAAAAAAAAATTGTAAAACCTACCTTCAGTGCACCCGACTGGGATTCAAGCCATGATATCTCATCTGCAGCCTAGTACATTGCGACACCTTAGACCATGTAGCCACCAAAGTGGGTTAAATTTATGTTAGTGAAAATGATGTTTTTATCATAAATCTAAACACGTTGTAATAATCAAAGCATTGTAATATTTTAAAATCCCTTTCATTAATGTAGATTTATATGTTATGCAGTGAAGCATGTGGGTAGCCGCACTTCGATATGATGCTTGGCTAGAGTTTAATCCTGTATCAAAGTTATCCGGCCACTCTGTTAACCGGGTTGGACAGGTTATTAAATGCTCTAGTGCTACCATTACAGAGTACTATGACTCAAACCACTTGTCAACCTATCATGCTATCTGTTCTCTTAGATACAATACAAATTTGTAAATTTAAAGTATGCCTCAATAATTGGGTTACAATTTTTCTTTATTCTAATGAAGAATGAAATCAAAACTTGGCCTAGACTTCACCATGGTGAAACTTACGAAACATCTCGTTTCACTGGGCCTAAATTTCACTATGGTGTAACTTACGAAACATCTCGTTTCACTTGGCCTAGAATTCACTATGGTGAAACTTACGAAACATCTACGTATCAGAACTATGGATGATTTCAAAATTAATATTTTCCACACAAAAAAAACCTCTATTATTTTAGAGAATAGAACTAATTTAAAAAATAGAATTACAATATAAACTTAGGTAAAAAACAAAACACTTTTACTCTCTGAGTTTATTTTTTAAGTTTTATTTTGATTTGAACATGACTGATAAAATTCTGTCAAAAAGGCGCCATTACTAATTTGAGAATGAGAAAAACTATTTTTAAAAAAACACATTCGTAGGGACACATTACTCAAAACATAAAGTTACAAAAATATATGTTAATGTGATCTTTTGATTGATTTTAATTTTGCCAACACCAGTGTTCACGTGAACTCAAGGAGTACTAGAAAGATTTCAAAGAAAGTGTCTCTATTCACCCTCCATGCAAAGGTAAGTGCACTTAGGAATGTGGAAAAAGTATCGATACTTTACTAATATCGATATTTTCCTTTCGATACTAGTATTTTTACTCGATTCTTTTATACTTTTATTAATATTAGTACTCACACTCAGGTATCGGATCTGTATCGAAAGAAACAACTTTTTTGTTGTCTTCACCCATGCGTGGATTAAATGGTTAAAGAAGGGTACAAAATAAATTGAAAAAATATATTACTAGTTATATTCATCTATTAAATAACTTTCCATCAGCTGTATTTTCAAAGATATTTTGAAAGCTGGTATGATAAAACCTTTTATAATATTCATTATACAATACGATCTATTATACCTTTCAAGTTCCAACACATAATATATAAGCGATATAACTAAATATAATATAATATGGTTAAATCATTATGATTTTCAGTGTTTAAATAAATATGAAAATAAAATTATTATTATTATTATTATTATTATTATTATTATTATTATTATTATTATTATTATTATTATTATTATTATTATTATTAACTATGCAAAAGTTGAAATTCTTGCTTGATAAAAAAAAATTCCAGTTTAAAATTTTGATACCGATACTTACTCTTATCGACAAATTTTTTTAGATACTAGTGCGGTATTAATATTTTTCTTCCTATACTTTAAATGAGTACAGTTTCGATACTTTTCTTTCGATACCACAGCCCTAAGTACACTTCTTAAACAATGTTACCTTCCTCATGCCTACCATATTAGTGTAAAGACGCGGACAGCCCGGACGGTAAAGTAAGACGAAGAGCATGGAAGAAAAATTGTCCCTCATAGATAGAGATAATATCAACTCAGCATAGCCCCTCATAGATAGAGATAATATCAACTCAGCATAGCCCCTCATAGATAGAGATAATATCAACTCAGCATAGCCCCTCATAGATAGAGATAATATCAACTCAGCATAGCCCCTCATAGATAGAGATAATATCAACTCAGCATAGCCCCTCATAGATAGAGATAATATCAACTCAGCATAGCCCCTCATAGATAGAGATAATATCAACTCAGCATAGCCCCTTATTGATAGAGATAATATCAACTCAGCATAGCCCCTCATAGATAGAGATAATATCAACTCAGCATAGCCCCTCATAGATAGAGATTATATCAACTCAGCATAGCTCCTCATAGATAGAGATAATATCAACTCAGCCTTGACAAAAACCACACAGCTCAGTCTCTCAAAATATTAACTTCATGAAACTTGCTTCAGTTCCTGAATGGTCTAAGGATTCACACTCATATTATACTGGCCTGGTAATGATGGGTAAATCGGGTTTTGAATCCCGGTCAAGTATAATGAAGGAGGTTTTTCTTAAATGGTTTCCCACGTTCCTTCCAAGTAAATGTGGGTAAGTTACCTCTAAAATATTCATTATTCCATTAGAGTAATTTTCATTTACGCGTATAACCTGAGCAGTCAGTAAGACGGGGTGATAAAAATGTATTCATATATCTTGAAATAATTTGACTGAATTTTGAGTGAATTGAATTTTTTATTCATCAAGTCTATACTTATTTTTTAACATTCAAATATCTGGTTTTTCCTTTTTACCTAGTAATAATTGACTAACAAGTGGGTAGGACCAATCTAGATAACATCAATGGGTCAAAATTTAATTATATTGCTCTTAACGGGACTGAGCTAGGATGTTGCCAAAAAATTTGGTGACATTTTTCTTCATTTATGGAGCAGGAGTTTGGTTCCAAGTATGTGTACACATAGTGATAGCTCTATTTCACGTTTGTGTATGTGAAACATGCTATCTGCCATTTCAATCATCGCAATACTAAATTAGAGCTTGAGGGACAAACTATAGCTATGAGCGTGCTGAATTCAATCAGATTCCTATGTAAATGAATCACATTCGCGGCGACCTGGAATGTAGTTACTCAGTATCACACTCGCTCAATTCCCACAACATCTCATACCGAATACCGCGACGCGATCAGCCAGG
Organism: Timema genevievae; assembly: GCA_902155825.1. Lineage (NCBI taxonomy): Eukaryota > Metazoa > Arthropoda > Insecta > Phasmatodea > Timematidae > Timema > Timema genevievae. The sequence continues at coordinate 31,005 of CABFWO010005213.1, forward strand.
TATATGTCAGGTATGTATGGGAGAATGTCGGACCACACGTTCCTAACCTTTACAACATTTAAGTGGGGATTTAATGGGTGAATTAGATAACTGTGAGCTTAATAGTCGGATGGCTTGTACCTTGAATAAAATTGAACGTTTTGTAAAGCGAGCTTAAAGGCACCTAGAAAATATGTTAAGTAAAATAAAAGTATTTTGTAGTACTCAGGCAGACAATATACTAAGAAAAGTTCCCCATTTTTAAAGACATGCTTGGTAATAATAATAATAATAATAATAATAATAATAATAATAATAATAATAATAATGAATAGGTAATTTACTAAGCAGCGGGTTAATTCTCTTTTTATATTATCTCGTATTATTACTAAGTAAAATTCCACACTTAGCAGTATTGTTCTAGTACACGTGTAGTGAGTAAAGAAGAGTGTGACATTTATTTATTATTCCAATATGTACTTTTCAGGAATTTTTGGCTGTGGTTTAGATGACCTCTGCTAAATATGTGCTGGACTAATATTACAATCAATGTTTATGGTTTATGCTGCCATCTAGCAGACGTTTGACGAAGTAGCATCCAGCAAGTGTGGTAATAATTACAGTGGATACATTATTTAGGATTTTGATTAGGGTTTTACTTTCTCGCTATCTTACAGGTAGAGAAAATATTGTGATTGTAAAAAAATAAAACTCAAGATTTTGATGAATCTCAGCGTTTCATTACCCCCTAAATCCGAAAAAGTGGTTTTTGAATTTCCGTCTGTCTGTCTGTCTGTCTGTCTGTCTGTCTGTCTGTACATCCACCTAGAGCCTAAAATATTTAACCGATTGGACTAAAAACTTGATATCTATGGTTTTCATAGGGTTGCCCCGGGCGGTTTTTGGAATTGGCTATCCAACCCTAAAATTAAGGGTAGTTTACTGAAGGGAAAAAAGATAAAAACTCTGTTTTCTCGAAATCTGCTTTAACGATTTTGATTAAATTTCATTTTAAAATATTTATAAATATTACAAACAAAATGGAGACTCTCAATATTTCGGCAAAATGACTTTAAGGGCTCCAGTCTGATAGCTAAGTTCTCATTTTTTATCATATCTTCGTAAGTATTTGAGATATGAAATTACTTATCATTATAAATATGTATATATATTTATAATACAAATATTTTATTTGAAGCATATTTTTATAAAACCAATTACTTTCAAGCTATACGCAAATATTTATATTTTTTAACTTTTCTAACACTAAAAGTAAAGTATTGCGACCGTAAAAAAAACTAACCTGAAATGTTGATAGATGTCAACGTCTCATGAACACCTGAACCCTAAAAAGTTGTCTTTGCAATGCCGTCTGTCTGTGTGTCTATTAAAACTTAAAATTAAGAGTAGTTTAATGAAAGGCGAGAAGAGAAAAAAACGATTTTCTCAAAATCGGTTCTAACGATTTTGATTAAAATTCGTATCTAGGCGTTGATTAAGATTATAAATAAACTGGCTATTTTCATTTTCCCATGAAAATGACTTTTAGGGTACTTTACAGAAGCTGAATATTCCGTATCTCCGCAGCTATTTGAGATACTAAATAACTTATTATTGCAAAATTGTAGTACTATTAAAAATAAAAAACTTTTATAAGAAATATATTTTTATAAAATCAAAAATTTCAGAGATATTGTCAAATATATTATGTAACGTTATTTGCCACCCTACCATTTATTTCCTTATATTTTTCCCAAGCTTTGTAAATAGTTTCAAGTTTATTTTCGTTTGAAACACGCTGTGTCGCCGGCGTGACAAATAATACTATTTACATCCATTTAAATAAATTAAAAGGACAGAATATAGAACATCTAACACTATTTTAAATAATTTAAACAATTAATTTTGACATAATGAAGAACACTTACCTTTTATTAAACATATTAATTTCCTTCCAAGAGGTCTGTTGACTCTTCTTCTATTTATTTTGAATGTCAGCCATGATTTATTTCAACGCATGCGCAGATATGATGAGCAAGTGAGTGGCGAGTCTCGTAATTGTAAAAGTAGTAAGAAAAAGGAAAAAAAAAGACGAGATGTAAATACCTCTAAAATAGCGCGCATTTCAATTTTGACAGATTAAAATAAACATTTAATTCTTTTAAAAAAAACACTGACATATATTTAAATTTTGATATTAAATTTGTATTTTTATTTTATGTTCTGTTCATAGACAACACTTTATCTTTTATTTTAATGTATTAGTTTTCTCTTTGGACTTAGTAGAGAATAGAACGTTTTTAAATTTAAAAACTTAGAACATTATTTGAAGAGGATGAGGGTTCTTTCTTCCGGAGTGTCATTTAACATGGAGCAAAATCTATATAGCTCCTAATTAAATTTAGTTTTCAAGTGGAACAATGGTTCGAAAGTAAAAGTACAAGTACTCAGATGGAAAGTTA
>CABFWO010005213.1:34080-51239 GCA_902155825.1 Timema genevievae
AATTAGTACATTTTGTTTTAATGATCCATTGTATTTAAATTGCTAATTTTTATTTTTTTATTTTAAGTACTCTCAACTCTGGTGGAAACTTACAGCACACCATTGTAACATATCTAGGTAAACGTTCTCCAACCACACCCAGTGGTCCTGAGTTTTTAGAGTCATCGTGCATTTGTTCAAATTAGTCGAGCTAAAGTTTATTTGTATTTTTTATTTTTTTTATTTTTATTTTTTTATTATTCTTTCTCCTAGTTTCCAGGAGTGGCGCCCAACACATAAATTTTTATTAATCTCGTCGATACCTTTTTGTTGATAAGACACACAATAGTACATTTTTTTTTACACAATTAATACAATTATGTGAACTTTAGTTGAACTTAACGCAATAATTATCCAATGTAATAGAGTAATTAAATATAAGTAAGTCTCTCAAAAATTTATGTTATTTTTCCTTAAATCTCTTAGGAGAAATGTTTGTACAACAATGATATATTTTCATTTTAGACTCAATAGTCAATATTTACATTTTTTATTGGTAAAAAATTTATATATGAGGAATTTAATAGGGATGCGATGACCTGAAGATGTGCAACACCTAATAAAATGTCGATCGGATGTCGAAATTTTAATACGAAGTGTTGACCCTTATGGACCCAATATTGATATTTTTTATTGGTCCAAACATACAAATAAGGACATTAATTCTTTAAAAATAAAATTATAAATTTAAAACCGGGATTAAAAAAAGTTTTTACGTAAGTATAGTGCAATTTTTTCTCAGGTTTGCTAGTGTGTATTATTTCGTTTCACATATATTAAGAGTTTTGAGTAAATATCTCCATTTTTAAACAACAGAGCGAGAAAGTCCGTGTGGAGTTCCGTACCATTTATTTTGTTTGAGAAATGTTTAAATGAAGAACAATTCAAGTGGATGCAATATAGGTTTTTAATAGGGTTGATTATTTGAGAAGTTTTTAAATGAAGATCATTTTAAGTGGGTACAATTTGGGATATTTAGTAAGGCTTGTTGTTTGAGAAATGTTGAAATGGATACCATTGCAAGTGGATACAATTTAAGATTTCGGGAAAAAAATGCCATTAAATGTAATCCAGGTTTTTCATTAATGTTGTTAATTTAAGAAATGTTGGATGGGATACCATTTCGAGTGTGTACAGTTGAATTTCCTCTTTTAAAATAAAATCTCTAGTTATATAATTTTTCATCGCCATTTAAAAGTTGTCTCGATAGCTCTCTGATTATACTGTTAATTTTAAATCCTCTACAACTCCAAGTTTTCCCTGACTATGGCCACTTAATTAATAATGTTACTCTTTGAAAATGATATATTTATAAAACAATAAGAGCCTCAACATTAGTAATGGTAAAGTATAATACCATATTTGGATGTTTGCAACGGCCATTTTCTGCGCAGGTCACAAATAAAAATAATCTTTTAGTTTCAAGAAAATAGAATAAATTTGTTTAAAATTATTGCATGCTCTGTATACAGTGGTTTTTAGACAAGATACTTCTAAAATGTATAGAACAATTTTTAAAAGAAAACTTACAAAAATTTTTATTTTATATTCAACCAACAAGAATATCGGTGAACATGAATTGCGGAACAACTCACCCGAGCTCGGTTATACCCTTACACGAACTTTGGAGTAAAAATTAAATTAATAATGACTTTGTTCAAAATGGAACATGGAGGTTAGGTTAGGTTAGGTAAGGCTAGGTTAGATTAGGTTAGGTTAGGCTAGGCTAGGCTAGATTAGGTTATTGATTAGGAGTTGAATAGGATTATAGGTTGTTCCGCAATTCGTATGGACCGACTGACAGTTATACTTTATTCCACAATTTGAGCGCGCCCCAAGAATATTATATTTTTCAAACTATTCTCTTTGAATTTAACCGTCTTTAGACAGTTAAAATAATTATCCATGGCAGGTTTTCAAATATGAGCCCTCAAACTAATTCTACTGTGGAATTATTAATTTTTGTACCACGTCTTAACACCTAACCGGGCTATACTCTTATGTACTAACAAAGTTAATGTGCCAGAGATGAGTAATGTTGAATTTAGAGTAAGTGTACCTGCATTTACGTGGAGGGAGGGTAGAAAACCATTTAGGAAAAAACATCCTCAGTGCATACGACCAGTATTTGAACCCAGATCTTCCTGTCATCGACAGGCCAGTATATTGCGAGAGTCTATTTGATCATGCGACCACCTAACCAGGTAGGCCTACTATTTTTTACTAAGCCATGACATGTTGCGATAAACATGTTGACTGGGTAATATGACATTAATGAATTAGACTTAGTCAAAACCTCATTTGTAAGGTTACCGGCATCGAGGTTGTTTTCCCTTAAATAATTTTCAACTTTCTATTCATGCAAACGCGACTGCATATCCTCTCAACCTTACTTTACTCACCCCGAGCCAATTTGGAAGAAATGCATACATCTCGGAAGAAGCAAACAATAAACTTACTCAAATAGCACTCCACACATTTATAAAGAGTGACAGCAAGAAAAGCAAATTAGTATATTTCCTATTAAAGTGGGGATGGAGTAGACTCGAGAAAAGGAAAATGTTTCTTGCAGTTTTTATAGCAACACTTTTTTTGGCCAAACTAAATAAAATATTGCTTCTGTACACACATAGAATTTCATTTTCTTCCCGTGGTAACCTCAAAAGTTCTTGAATATCTGTCATGAGCATAGCAGCATTAGATGACAAACATTTTAAAGTAAATGAAGAGGAAAAATCAATAAATTCCAGGACATCCTTTTACAACTGTTGAGGTCACCATGTGAAGAAAACTTAATTATATATTTGTACTGAAGTAATATTTTATTTATTTTGGCCAAAAATAATATTTTTGTATAAAAAGTGCAAAAACCGTTTTCTTTTCTCGCGTTGCCTTCATCCTTACATTGTTATTTTATGGCATGATAGATATAATCAATAACACTAACAATGTAGTGAAAGTTAATATTGCTGAACACAAAAAATGTGATTATATTTTCTAAAAGACCATTACCATGAAAATTGGAATGTATCAATGACGGTTTTAATAAAGTTCCTTATCCGATGGTGATTCTATTATTTTGGTTCTTGCTTCACCATTTAAATTTTTCACACAAATCATATAATGTCACACAATTAACTACTAGCTACTCATGTAACTTATATATGTTTTTTACCAAAAACCATATTTATCATGCTGACACTTTAAGATATATTTATTTAATATACCACGTCTTACTACTAGTTCAGGTTGTACTAATTTTACGTACTGATTATAATAACGTGTTAAAGATGAAAAGGTTGAATTTAGAGGAAGTGTGCCCAAATTTGCGTGGAGTTAGAGTAGAAGACCATTAAGAAAAAAAATCACCCTTAATATATTTGACCGAAATTTGAACTTCAACATCCCTGGCATCAGCATTCCAGTCTATTACGAGAGTGACGCCTTAGCCTATTCGATCACCGATGTATGTAAGACTATATTATTTTTATTTTATTTATGTATTTATTAAGTTTTTCTAAAACCTAATTTAGCTAAAACCCGGCTTCTAGGAAGTGAACTTTTGTATTTAAGTGATTAACTGGTTAAACCGAGGTACCGACAAATAGATATCTGTATATATAATATATACAGATATATGTGGGTATGTATATATGTGTATATATCCTTCAACTTTCAAATAGCTTTAAGCCAAAGAGATGTTTCTCATAGCTCCTTATGGGTGATGATCAAACACGTCCATAATATACTCTACATTCAATTAATGACTCTGGGACAGGACAATGTAGATATCTCAGTGATAAAAGCAGTAGGGCCGTGGTGCTATTCTCGTGTTCAAGTGTCGCATATTTGATTCATGTTTACCACTGCAACACAAGTCACACAGTAGATTTATCTCTGAGAGAAACATGTTCGTTAAAATATAATTATTTATATGGCTAAAAGATTTATCATTCTAAATGGAAGCAGTGTTTGAAAACTCGCGTGGGACGCAACACCATTAGCTAACAATGTCCTCGTACAATTCTGCATAGTGCTACTGGTTGACCGACAGAGAGGAGCACAGTATTTTTTATTATTTTGACTTATGTTCCTTTATTCAGGGAGTGACATGAAGTTATCAAATCGAATCGATTTAGTGAATTTGACACAGGTAGTGTTTTGTAAGCTGTTACGAAAATCGAGCTTCACTAGACAGGAGGAAAAGAAAGAGAGATATTGAAACTAGTTTTGACCGAGATTTATTTCTATTAGATCAATATTTCAACTATTATGTGGTGGTCAGTAATTATATGTTTTTCCTTAAGGATACTATATAAATATTGCTCCGATAAGCTTGCGTACGTTTAGAAATTCTAGATTATTTATGAAGTGGTTTAATATGTTTCAATATTGTTTTACCAAAATGTAGGTGAAAGTTCTGATTAGTTAAAAAGTTTGAATTTTAAGTTTAAAGTATTTTCAAAAAAGTGCGATAGCATACATAAAACCGCATAAAATAATTCCACATTATCTTAAAATGTTCTGTTATGACTTAATCAAAACATTACTTTATTAGACAGTTGAAGGATAGATCTAGGTTTATAACCTTTTTCTTTAATCTCTATCGTAAAACGTCATTAAATTAAAAATAAACTCAAAATTTAAAATGTTTAATTAGCTAGAATGTAAGTGACTGCAACACCCTCCCATATAACACACATAGCAATAAGATTTATTTCTCTCTGTGCTTAACAAAACTAAGCTAGTTTGAAAATTATTGCAACCTCATTATGAAGAATTTCATGACAACATGTTTACTAAAACATTTCAATTCATTATGGCACTTTCCTTTCACTGTGTAATTAATGGTACAGTCCCAGCCACATAAAATGGTAGAGTCGTTGCAAGTCGTTTAATTTGTATTAAGAAACACTTTGAATACTTATAATTTATTGGGTTTTTCTGCCCAACTGCCTCTACGGTGTAGAGGTCAAAGCTACTGGCTATGGATCCTGATGTCCAGAGTTCCATCCCCAGTACTTCCAGATTTTTCTTTGAAGCTGTGGATCTGACCACTCAGCCTCGTGAGGAAAATTAAGATGCTACTTGAACCAAAGAGTATTGGCTCCATTCTAGAAAACTGAGGTTAACGGCCGTAGGATTCGTTGTTCAGACCACATGACACCCTTTATCCGCAAACGTTGGCACTGTTATCGCCAACAGACGGCGGCAACTCGGTATGTATGACTCGATTGCATGATGCCATTGATTGTTATGTCCCTCTCACAATATACTTTAAGCTGATGCTCTCGTGGTCCAGATTGGGTTGGACTCTTTGGGGCATAGGTTTTAACCGTCCACGATTAATGGCGTGGGCAGATCGGTGAGGTTCTGAGCCTTTGGGCCCGGGCTTCTGGGCCTTCGGTCCTTGGCCCTTGGGGTTCTGGGTCTTCGGGTCTCGGCCTCGCCAGTCGTGCTGTGACACGTCTTAGAGCTCCGGTACTAACCTGGACAGTTAGTAGTGCATGTGTTAGATCATAGGTGCTTCTACGGGTCCACCTCTCCACGCGCAATGGGTGTAATCCCATTCCCGCAAGGTCGCTCTATGAGATGAAGGGAAGTAGCTCTGGTTACCATCCCGGAGAGTGTGTGAGGCACAGTCCCAGGGTCAGTGAGTGTCTGGAAGGGGAGTATCCCTGAGTATCACCCCTCCTTTCGTGGGAGGGGGTGAGGGCGATTTCGATACTGACCTAGAAACTGCCCTTTTCCCAGGGGTGAGCGGTAACGCCATGGTGTGTATTGTATATATATATATATCACAAAATACTGGACTGTTGATGACAAGAATATTAGAGCTCTATTCCCGGATGGATCCAATTGGGGTTGTTTTCCCTTAGATGGTTTTATAAACTCTCTCCACGCACATGCTGGTCACATTTCCTCTAAATTCAACACCCTCATCTTTAAAACATTCGCTAAGTTAGTGCATGTGCGTATAGCCTGAAATGGGTGATGAGAAGCATGTTACAAATTAGAGCCGTAATTTGTAATGAACTCGAAAAAATTCTCACACTTTTTTTTCGCCATGTCTTACTACCCATCCAAGTTGTGCGCATTTAACTACACTAATATAATGGAATGAGGAAGGTGGACAATAAAATACATCTAACAGAATTCGCGTGGAGGTGGGGTAGAAAGTAGTTTAGGAACACCTCCACAATAAATATGACCTGGATCTGAACCTAGGCCTTTCTGTCATTAACAAATCAGTATATACGAAACTTAAGTTTATTCCACGTCCCCACAGATGCTGATAACAACCTTACTGCTTAGTTCTGACGCATTACACTAATACTGTATTTCTCCTCAGGGAGATATGAACTAAGTTCTCTCATAGGAGATCGAATAGTGTCTAAAGATAAAACCATCAAACCATCGTGCCCACAAATATTGCCTTCACTAGGGTTGATACGGTTTTAGGTTTTGAAATTACCTAATTATCCATCCATATTTTCAAGACCAAGAAATAAGCTTTTACAAGTATTTTGTATTCAAATCCATAGAAAAATATCTTATTAGTTTCGCGTTTTTTTTATTAAATTCTTGACAAAAGAATTATTATATAAAAACATGTAAATGCTCTTTGCAAAATAGTTTACACTAGGTTATGTCTTACTTCATATTAAAAAAATAATTTGCAGAAATATTTGAAAATTCCAGGGACTTTTGGAGATCTCCCTGACCCTGCTTTCCATCAACGTATGAATACTGCTTCACTCGACCTTAATATAAAGTATCAGGTTCCAATAAAAGTAAATATACCGTTCGAAAATATAATAATCCTTACTAAACACATTTAAAAAATGTGATTTATTTTATAAGAATGTCAAACTTTCCATGAATTAAAGATAAATTACTCTGATACAAAGCTGTGTTTCTCTCTTAAAAGTGATTTAAAAAGGATCATTTCTTTGCTATAGCATCTCAAGAAATAGCTGACGTGTTTTTACTTCTAAATCACCAGCAGTTGTAGAAATGCATTCCCACCTTTTAACTTTCAAATCATAATTCACATTTTTACTACATGATGAATTTAATTTAACTCTGCCTCCCTCTCATTCTTTTTACCAGCCACACAGTACAATATTAGATGAATTCTTTGTCACCAAAAATCATTAACTTTACAATCGATTAATTTGAAATTAGAATAGTGAAAAACTTTTAGTAAATATCTTTCTTCAAGGAGAAATTCTATGATCTGAAAAACGTTTATAAAAGTTTATTTCCACCCCGCAAGGTTGTAAGTAAGCTAAAAGAAGTTATGAACTTATGATAATTCTGTTCATCCCAAAACCGCTGCCTGGAGACTTAACGCTTCGAGATAGCAAGACTCCCTCCTTTTGATTGCTTCATTAAACCATTTGAACTTGCGGCGTTTCATAAAGTTAAGTGGGCGGAAATGTGGGAGGATACCGTGGTAAAGAAGCCGGGGGAAAGGGATGTAATGATCTATTTTACTATCTCGCTATATTTCTTTTCCATTTTACTGATTCTTGACGGGAAGCTTATGCCGAAGCGGGGCCGAAGGTAGTGGAAGGTACAATAATCCAGTTAGATGCTGTAATGAACAAACAACCAGTAGACCTTAGAGGGTTTATTCGGTGTCCTCTTTCTAGATTTCAAGTAAAACTTTATGCCGGCGAAGATAAAAGGCTGGTTGTAAGCTAGAACGGCTTCGCTTTAAAATGAACATTAATCCTTGGGAAGACAGGTCAGAGAGACGAGGCTTCCTTCTTAATTTGGTTTTAATGAGAAACGAGTAATCTGGGTGATTGCGTTCTCAATTATAACCTTGTCTTCACAACATTCTCCGTTACATAAAAAAACAAGAAAACAGAGCTTATAAAGCGATACAGCATTGTGTTTTGTAGTAGAAACCGGTCCTCCCACCAATATTCATGACTGACTCAAATGTAGCAAATGTAGCAGACGAAGAATACATGGTTTAATGTCCAAATGTAAGTTGAGTGAGTAACTTCCTATGGTGATCCGACTGTAATGATAAGCCATGTTCCTTTGTTAAGGATAGACACACAATTGTATGTCATTTACATCTTAGCTGCCAACACTTGGAGGAGACAAAAGGGTGTGTTCGCAACTATAAGGTATCCAGCATAGGAACGGTGATAGCTGGCAGCAAGCAAAGTTACCAAATATACTCTCGTGTATCCATTCACCAAACCATATGATTTGAAGGACCAAGCAACAATTTGTTGTTAATTATATTTTCCTTTTATGAGGTTTTAAGTTGTTTGAATATGGACTTTAAATATGGATGTTTCTTTTTTGTGGGAGCAGCATCTGTGATTTATTAAAAATGTTTTACAATCGAGAGATTCTAAAAGGCTGTGTTCATGCGCATGTGTTTACAAGATAAAAATATTTATTTTGAAACCAATATTTTGTATGACTCTTTTTCTAAGCTATAAAAGGGCATCTATTTATTTTGTTGGCCAGTTAGTTATAAGAAGATAAAACTTTGAGTATAATACATTTTAATTAGTTATTTCATGCACTATCATATGTATTGTTGCCACAACCACGAAAACGTAATGGTTTTATTAATATTTTTTGTTCTTTCAACTGGTTACGAAAGAGCCAATCATACAGTAGTCCTTATGAAATTATTATTAGAAGCGTTTACAAACGCTTTTGATTGATAAACTAATATTTATAGCCACATAGGTTAATGTTAGTGACTTTCAATCAATGTTTGCAATAAAGATCTTCTGCCATCTGTCAGTTACTAACACTCCTACGCTGGATCGACTCTAATGAGTAACTTCAAATTTTACAAGCTTGCCTCCAAAAAATGGGCTATTTTCATAAACTAAAATATCTTATGATTAATAAAGAATTTAGTTTACCTATGAATACAGTAGGGCCTACATACTTCAACGAAACATATATATATGTTCTGTTCACGGTAAATTTGGTTTTTGAAAACAATTGGGAAGTATCTCAAAACAACCGCTGATTTAACTGCCTCACGAATATGCCTTGTCATTTTGACAAGTGAGGTAATTTTAATTTACTTGTCAAATTGGGGGAATAAAACACATTTACGAGGAGGATAAACACGCAATGAGCTTTGGATGAAATTTTAACTATAATTAAAGACCAACGTTACTATCTATAGGCTTACATAGTATTGAGTGCCATGAAAGCAAACAAACTTTCAAATTTTAGTGTAAATATTTAGTTATTTCGTTAAAATCCTAAAATAAACAAAGATCTTAGAATCGTAATATCAGATAATTTTTAGTAGGCCTACACAATACGGAAGATTTGGGCAAGTTTTTAGCCATAATTACTTACGTATGATTGGAAGATAACGTTTTAGGAAACGAACAAAGGCATCAGGGTTGTCCCTATTTTACAGGCAGAGGGTCATTTTTACAAACCCTTTTGAAAGTTTCATGGAGCATTGTTTCCCAAATTGTGGTTTACGTACCCCCAGCGGTACGTGGCATACTAATGAGTTTATTCATCAAATAATATTTGTTAATAGTACTAAGTCTGGCAAACAAATTAGCGAATATTTTGACGTGATGGTATGGATTTTTAAAAGCCTTTTTTCCCCTCTGTCACGTCTTTGTTTATCTACCACTAGATCTTTATCAAAATTTGGGGTAACCGTTTATACTTCACAAGATAGCACATATTAATTGTAGTTTGTTTTGTGGAGGGCTAGTAGGAGTATGTTGTTTAGGTTATGACTCCAAGAAGGTTACGTTTATGACTAAAGAATGGGAAACACTCATATAGAGGATTTTTTTCGCATAACTACCTGTTCATATTATACCTATTATATAATAGTTACTCCAATGGGGTAGGGATGAGTAGGAAGTCATTTAGAGGTAATAAACCCACATTTGCGTTGAAGAAGATTATCTATCAAACAACTTAGGTAAAACCACCCTCAGTAGACCTGACTAGGCTTTGAACCCCGATGTCCCAGGCATCAGCAGGCCAGTCAAACACGAGAGTGATTCCTTAGAGCATTCGGCCACTGAAGAAGGTAGTTAAATTAAATTTGCGTGGATTCATGTCATTGGTACTTATGGTAGAATTATTGTCCCTTTATGTGGAATTAATGCAGTAATTAAACAACCTAATGTTTCTGGATGGTGGGGGAGAAGGAAAGTATTATAAGACAGTGTTCAAATCGATGTTATTATTTCTGTGGATCGGTATTTCTTCTATGCATAGGTCTACTAATTAGATCTTGCAGTTTATGTCTAAAATGTATAAATGTTCTAGGGTTTTTTAGAAATCGTCTGGCTTTTCCCTGTTTTTTCCAGACGTAAAATATTTCGTTTATTCGTAGCTTTTCCGGTTTTACAGCTATGGAGAAATCCTGATGTACGGTAGTAGTATTGTAGTAGAAACCATATGTGATATTGATAAACATTACTAAAACTACTTTCATACAATCTTACGTTAAGTCATGTAACCAACAGCTGTCACTTTATAATACCTATAAAATATTTATAATAATATAGTAATATCTTATAAATTATGATCACTAAAATATGTTTTTATTTTATAAACCTTTTTTTCCCTACGAGCAATCTTCTAAAGCAGGCCTTGCCTTTAGAAAACTGGGTCGCTTTATATCTTGACGTAAATGTCCCCAGAAGTCGTGGATAAATATTTATTAATTCGTGAGGGGAATACACTCTGAAAAAATGCTGTCATAGAAATAACACTTTATACACAAATGTCTGGTCCTGTAAAAATAAATAAGAAAATTCACCCTCGTCATATTCTCGTAGATAAAATATTTTCTCTAATACCAACGCAGTGGCCCAAAAGTGTAGTCAAGAAAATGAAAAACTTGTGATTAAAAGAAGGGGAGAAGTAGTGGGAGAGGAAGAGAGAAGAGAAGGGATGAACAGGGCTGCAGAAAAGAAAAGAGCTACCTCTGAGAGATTTTATTTTTAATTCCGGTGGTTTAAAATTTAGTTTATAATTACTATGAAAGCAGACAGGATATATTTTTGAGTGTTACAATAGCTGCTATCACAGGATTCGAGAACTTAAATTGTTTATGTATGTATTATAAAAGGTAATTAATGTTTAATTTTTAACCACATCTATTAAATCCTTGTAGGACTCACAAACTAACTTAACCTCAAACAGTAGGTCTACGCCTAACATTACACAGATAGATATTTACTAATTGGGTAGCAGAACGAACCTTTGTGAAAATATTTAATATTTTCAACACAGCCCAGTCTAACCACTTAACCACGGGAACTGCCACTCGTGACTTAAGGGCTCCACCTACTTGAAGGAAAATACTTTCACGCTGCAGTAATTATTATAAGAATGGCAGCTCTGAAGATTTAAAACCACTAAAGTAGTCATAAATTATCTTAGAATTTTCTGTTGCGACCCTGTTTTTAAAAGGTTTTTATTTGTTAAAGAGAAGTTATATCGGTTATTCTGTTCATTCAATCTGATTTCAGAACTTTAACATTTCATGTGAAACATCCTTGAAAATTAGTTAACTTCACTTTTTCACACAATTTTATAAAACTTGGAAATTTCCAATGTACTGTTTTTAAGCCTATTACATTCACGTCCACTTACTTTTTGTCATGAACAGTTTTATGTTTCAATTATTTAATGTGGGACCGCTCGACAACTGCAACGCGACTCAATGCTCCGGTACGTGGACCCCTTTAAGCTACCATAATTATATATTGTTTGTTTCATTACCATAGTGCATGGATGGTAAATTTATGGCACGTGTGCGTACGTTAAAACTTCCCCAAAGTCGTGCAATTTTCTAAACTCAATATTTCGAGTCATGTCATGTGACAGTGAACTATATGAAGTCAACAGTTAGAAATTATGTTGGTGCATCTTGTGTGCTGTTTAAGATTGAAGATAAAAATTATGAACTGAATATGGTTAGAAAAATACAACATTAATATGGAACTATTATGTAAGTGGTTCATTTTAACATAAATATCAATTTATTGTATTTTTTCACAAAAGGTGTTATTTTTAATGTTTTAGTTTAAGTTATTGAATAATATCGTATAAGACACTCACTTTGGAGCTATCTTTATATTACGCAAAGTTTTTTTACAGGATTGTCAACATTACCTCCCCCAACGTAAGAGGTCATCCCCTTCCCCACCCTTCTATCTTAAGTAGTTTTTTACTATTATGTAAATTAGAATATTTTGATAGTTTGGTTATTTTTAGACATAAGGATTGACAATAAAACGATTGATATGAAGTTTGAGAATAATTTAATTGCGGTAAGAAAATGAAGCCCAACAAAAACATTTATGTGAAATAGTGTCAAGTTCTACACCACAAAAATCCTTAAATTATTCCCCTGGAAAAGGAATGAGATATAAAAGATAATTACAATTTTATTATTAATATATTTATTCTCCTACAGAAAAAATAGATCTTGTCTCACCGCAAACATTGATAAAAACTTACGTAAGATGAATTCTGACTAACGCTCCCCCCTCCCCGTAAGAAAACGTAAGAAAATACTGAATTCCCCTTCCCCAAAAACCTTACGTAATTTAAGGACGGCCCCTTTGAAAATTTAATAAATACTCCTACTTTAAAATTTAGGAATTATTAAATACTCAACAAGTTTTGATGTTTAAATACTCACTAAAAAAGTTTAATAAAAAGTGGCACACTGTTTGGAAAAGTTTCAACAACCTCCTTGTCCTAGTGCTTTATGAGGCCACCCTGTGTTTTATCTACGTCCCAAGTTTAGAAATATTCAACCCTACAGGAACAATTATAGTCCGCCCACTCCTCCCGGGACTATACGTGTGGGCAACGCCGATGACATGGGAGCGTGTTTGTGGCTCTCGATAGCTCCAATGTTTGAACACAAACGATTAAAATTGTGCTCAGCTTTGATGCACACAGTTTCACATCAGCAAAAATAAATAGTAGTTATTTTTGTTTCGTTCCATACAGTATAAAACAACCAACAAAAGTGCATTGTGCTTCTACATCTGAATAGTTTCATACTTTACAGATGCGCCGCGAGGCTTTGTTTTCACCGTGAGACATTGCTGCTCAGCAGAACAACCTAACTCGCCCCTTTAACTCCCGCATGTTTATTTGTCATGAGGGCCAATGTTTCAATGTCAGGTTAAAATGTAATTAACTAAGTTGAGGTTTATTATAACCTCGAGTTAAAACTTCAGGTTAACGTAGTTTACTGTTTGAATAGCTTTTTATGTGGAGGTTAGTTGACTTGGAGTTAATTTGTTGAATGCAGAGGTCGGTAGTATATTTTTACTCAAATGTCACTTGAATAAAAATATTTGTTAGTGGAAATGGGAATAAATGAATGTTTAAATGCGTTAATAATCATTATCTAATTTAATTTTAAATACATTTGCGAGTCATTTAAATATAACCTCCTAGTTAAATAATATTTTCTCAACGATGCCCGAAAAGTAATTTTAACTAGGCTATATTACATATATTCTCATGTTGATATCTTTCACTTACCTTTGAAAGTGAACCGTATTTTGAAACAACATACTACTGTTTAAATAACGTAGGATTTTTAGACGCCTTCAAGTCTTAGAGCTCCAGAAAAATACCCTCTTAATTTATATTTAGGGCACGAACCTTCCAAGGCAGTGTGCTTCAAACATCCACTGGCGCGGTTGGGTCACCCTAAATATTTGGTAATGGTTTATCTAAATAATTAAGGAAATGAAAAACATTAGCAACATTTTGCAAAGAAATATGAGACCACACTCTAAAATGAATTACTTAAACACACAAATATACAAAATAATAATTACATAGGACAAACTGTGAAGCAATTAATGTTTTAAGTTATGATAGCTTACTGGCTGAAGAAGTAACTTTTATATCACGTAAGATACACGCAGCGACCTCGATAAAAAACAATCCTTGTCCTCATACTCCTCTCTTGATTCCCACATTCAAACCCGCCCCTTTCATTAGTCTTTATTTATTAAAAAAAATTTACTTTCTCATACAAATAAAATAGTTTAGCCATGGATATTTTTGACGTTGATATTGGGGTTTTATATTTCCTTAAATTCGAAAACTTGGGTTTTCGAATTCTGTCTGTCTGAATGTCTACATCTGGGGATATAGCCAAAGCGAATTGATAGATTTCGTTCAAACTTATCATATATACGTATCATATATACGTTACTTGGTCATACCCAGGGAAAAATCGTGATTATAGCTCTAGATTTAAAACTAAGAATAATTTAATAATCATTTATTATTATTATTATTATTACTATTATTAGCACCGCGTCTTACTACCCGTTTGGACTGTACACAGATTTAGTATTGAAAATAGTATTTATTTGAAATCAATACTAACGATTTCCCTCAAAATGAATTGTTTTATGAGTATTTTACATGGATTATAACACTGTTTGATTGTTTCTAGAAGAATTCATTTAAGGGTAGAGATTACTGATGAGTAATTTTTAAAATTTGTAACTGTTCAAAATTATAATTTGAGGAGTGTTTTACTTTATAAATAGTACTGTATTTTTTATTTTTTTTAAGTATTACTGACCCAAAAATGTTTGAAAATTTGGTTATCTTCTATAATAATAAATGATGTTCGATTAAGTCGTACTATTTGTTCATTTAATGTAATTATCACGGTTAACAGCGTCTACTTACAGCTCAATTCAAACGGCAAGTATGATAAAGGTTGTTTTAGAGGAAACGCACCCGCATTAATGGAAGGAGGAAATATTAAAACCACAGTGCTAAATACCACCCCCTTGTGCTCCCAGCCAAGTTCCAAACCTCGACCTCTCCGTCCCCAACAATACAGTCTATTGCGAGACTGACTCTTATACCAGTGGTTGCCAACCTTTTTTAGCCTTCTGAGAGTTGGACCAAAACCAAGCATTCTCAAATGAGTGAAAATTACCTTAAACTCATATAACAATATAGAGTCATATTTAATATTTAAATATGTATCTATATTTATAATAATTATCTAGTTTTAAATAATTATCATTTAAAACTAGATAATTATTATGAATATGTATAAGTAATTTTTATAGATTCTAATTAATTTTCTTCAAGACTATCCAGTGAAAATATAAGTAGTCAGAAAAATAGAAATAAAAATTAAAAATCAAGTCACAGAATTGTATTAAAAAACAAAGTACAAGAACAAATATAATTTTTTATCATCTGTCTAAAGTCCCAAATTGGTCCACACTCCTGATAAATGGTTGCCTGTTCCTAGATGGACAATACATATTATTAACACACAATTACTGCCGTAATTATCATAACAACTTAATAAAAAAACCTACTGCCACCATATAATTTACCACCTCCTGAAAGCCAAAAACGCCCCCTTGGGGGAGGGGGTTACTGCTCAGGTTTGGAAACACTGCCTAAGACAAAGTAAATATTTTGAACTTTGTTTATTTAGACTTTAATCTTCCATTTCAAATCTGTCAATAAAGCTGCACGATTTTACTAAAGTGCTTGGCTATGTCTGTGTCAGATCACTGGATGACACCTTTGTTTTCGTGATGGAACACTAAGAATGTTTAAAATAATCTTGGCTTAACAACATAAGTATGTATTGCACTGTCCTAACTTGACGCTAGCTCGGCTCATTCCAAGAAACGTCCTTTGTTTTCCAATAACATATTTAATGTATAGAGATAATGTTACACTCAGATGTTTTACAAGTTGCATCTGTGCTATGGATAAAAGACAAGCAGAGAAATAACTTACCCTTATGACATTATGCAAACGGTTTAAAAGTAATGAAAGCAGTTTTGGTAAAATTATAGTTTGAAAGTGGAAGTGATACTGTGAAAAACACAGGAATTGTTTCATCATGAAACAATTTAGAAGAATGTTCAGCTTCAACTTCAAATGAACTTCAACATGACAGAGATATTGGTTGTTGTGTTGGTTTTACGCAGAAAATAGTTTATAGTTGTTTTGTTTAATCCATGGTGTTCAAGTGAAAACTACAAATTTCCGTCGGTTGTTCAAGGAAGCAAAAATAGATCATTCAAAATATACTGAATAAAAGACCCATAGTAATAATATTCCTGCATCTGAAGTTTGTGAAGGCAAGTTAGGCAACGTTGATAAGTTTAAAACTAAAGGTAATTTCAAGACATGACTAAGATTTCGTGTCGATGCTGGTGACAAGATCCTTAAACACTATTTGAAAACTACTGGTAAAAATGCTAATTTTATAAGTAAACAAGTGACAAGATCCTTAAACACTATTTGAAAACTATTGGTAAAAATGCTAATTTTATAAGTAAACAAGTGACAAGATCCTTAAACACTATTTGAAAAATATTGGTAAAAATGCTAATTTTATAAGTAAAACAATCCTAAATGAAATTAATAAAATGCTGCGGGAAAATCTTACAAAGTAAAATTTTTGAAAAGGTTAAAGTTTAGAAGTTTTATAATATCTTGGCTGACGAACCAACCAACGTAAGCATGTCCGATTAACTTTCATTATGCGTTTGATATCTTATATATTTGATAAACCCGTTTCCGGTAGTATAAATTACGAGGAAATGGCTGAACAGATTTTGACAAACGAACACTCATTTTAACGGTTAGGAGTCCAGGATGTAGGGGAAAATAGTGGTTTTTCACGAAAACCCGGTTTTCACAGAGAATTTTCAGTTTGTCATTCTTTGTTTGATTACCATGAAAACTGTTATTTGCTGCATGGCGGTAAATCTCTAAATAAAATATATCTCTCTGGCTAAAAAATAATAAATCAATCTTTATTATTTGGTCCGAACATCACAATTTTCTCT
The DNA here is from genome assembly GCA_902155825.1 of Timema genevievae. Taxonomy (NCBI): domain Eukaryota; kingdom Metazoa; phylum Arthropoda; class Insecta; order Phasmatodea; family Timematidae; genus Timema; species Timema genevievae. The sequence goes on from CABFWO010005213.1 coordinate 50,991, forward strand.
TTGGATGCTGGTCATAACACATCTAAATTGAGATTCCTAAACTGGAGAAACATTTATTTTTTATTGGAATTTTGCTGTCGTTAATTTTCATTTAACTCAATAATATTGAGAATAATTCGAAGATTAAAAGGCCAGGTTGTTAAGTTTGTGAAAATATTGTCCTCGTGTAACATTGTTATGTTACATTTACCCGCCTCAGCTATTTCCACCTGATCAATCTTACTACCCGCTCTAAGAAACTACGAAGAA
>CABFWO010005214.1:9174-51236 GCA_902155825.1 Timema genevievae
TTTACTTGACTACATGGCCAGGATCCTATAGAATTATTTACTTGACTACAGGGCCAGGATCCTTACGACCTGTTTACTTGACTACATGGCCAGGATCCTTAAGACCTATTTACTTGACTACATGGCCAGGATCCTATAGAATTATTTACTTGACTACAGGGCCAGGATCCTTACGACCTGTTTACTTGACTACATATCCAGGATCCTTAAGACCTATTTACCTGACTACAGGGCCAGGATCCTTAAGACCGTTTTAATTGACTACATGGGCAGGATACATCGAACAGTTTCCTCGACCAAATAGCCAGGATCCTTAAAACCTATTTACTTGACTACAGGACCAGGAAACTTAAGACCGATTTAATTGACTACATGGGCAGGATACTTACGACCTGTTTACTTGACTACATGGCCAGGATACATAAGACTTGTTTATTTGAATACAGGTCTAGGATCCTTAAGACCTACTTACTTGACTATATGGCCAGGATCCTTTTTGACCTATTTACCTGACTACAGGGCCAGGATCCTTAAAACCGATTTACTTGAGTACATGGGCAGGATACATCGAACAGTTTCCTCGACCACATAGCCAGGATCCTTAAAACCTATTTACTTGACTACAGGGCCAGGAAACTTAAGACCGATTTAATTGACTACATGGGCAGGATACTTACGACCTGTTTACTTGACTACATGTCCATAATACTTAAGACCTATTTACTTGACTAAAGGGCCAGGATCCTTAAGACCTATTTAATTGACTACATGGCCAGGATTCTTACAAACTCTTTACTTGACTAATTGGCCAGGATCCTTAAGACGTATTTACTTGACTACAGGGCTAGTATCCTTAAGACATATTTACTTGACTACAGGGCCAGGATCCTTAAGACCGGTTTACTTGACTACATGGGTAGGATACTTTCGACCTGATTACTTGACTACATGTCCAGGATCCTTAAGACCTATTTACTTGACTAAATGGCCAGGATACTTAACACCTATTTACTTGACTACATGGCCAGGATCCTTACGACCTGTTTACGTGATTACATGGCCAAGATCCTTAAGACCTGTTTACTTGACTACATGGTCAAGATCCTTAAGAGCTGTTTACTTGACTACTGGGTCAGGATTCTTAAAACCTATTTACTTGACAAAAGGGCCAGGATACTTATAATTTATTTACTTTACTACATGGTCAGGTACCTTACGACCTGTTTACTTAATTATATGGCCAAGATACTTAAGACCTATTTACTTTGACTACATGGCCAGGATCCTTAAGACCTGTTTCTTGACTACTAGGCCAGGATCCTTAAGACCTATTTACTTGACTACATGGCCAGGATTCTTACGACCTGTTTACTTGATTACATGGCCAGGATCCTTAAGGCCTGTTTACTTTACTACATGTGCAGGATCCTTAAAACCTTTTTAATTGACTACAGGGCAAGGATCTTTAAGAACTATTTACTTAACTAGAAGGCCAGGATCCTTAAGACCTATTTATTGACTAGATGGCCAGGATTTTTACGACATGTTTACTTGACTACATGGCCGGGATCCTTAAGACCTGTTTACTTGACTACAGGGCCAAGGTCCTTTATACATATTTACTTGACTACAGGGCCAAGATCCCTAAGACCTATTTATTAACTACAGGGCAAGGATCCTTAAGACCTATTTGCTGACTACATTGCCAGGATCCTTACGACCTGTACAGGATCCTTACGACCTGTTTACTTGACTACAGGGCCAGGATTCTTTCTGTTTACTTGACTAAATGGCCAGGATACTTAAGACCTTTTTACGTGACTACAGGGCCAGGATCCTTAAGACCTGTTTACTTGATTACAGGGCCAGGATACTTTCTGTTTACTTGACTACATGGCCAGGATACTTAAGATATTTTTACGTGACTACAGGGCCAGGATCCTTAAGACCAATTTACTTGACTACACGGCCAGGATACTTAATACCTATTTATTAGACTATATGGCCAGGATCATTATGACCTGTTTAATTGACTACATGGCCAGGATTCTTAAGACCTGTTTACTTGACTACAGTGCCAGGATCCTTAAGATCTATTTATTGACTAAATGGGCAGAATCCTTACGACGTGTTTACTTAACTACAATGCCAGAATCCTTATAACCTCTTTACTTGACTACAGGGCCAGGATCATTAAGACCAATTTACTTGATTAGAGGGCCAAGTACCTTAAGGCCTATTTACTAGACTACAGGACCAGGATCCTTATGAACTGTTTACTTGACTATATGGCCAGGATCCTTATGACCTGTTTACTTGATTAAAGGGACAGGATCTTAAGACATATTTTCTTGACTACAGGGCCAGGATACTTCAGACCAATTTACTTTGACTACATGGCCAGGATCCTAACAACCTGTTTACTTGAATACATGGCCAGGATTCTTAAGAACTATTTACTTGACTACAGGGCCAGGATTCTTACGACCTGTTTTCTTAACAACATGGCCAGGATCCTTAAGACCTGTTTACTTGACTACAAAACCAGAATACTTAAGACCTATTTACTTGACAACAGGGCCAGGATCCTTAAGCACTATTTACTTGACTTCATGGCCAGGATCCTTACGACCTGTTTATATGACTACATGGCCTGGATCCTTAAGACCTGTTTACTTAACTACATGGCAAGAATCTTTATGTCCTGTGTATTTGACTACATGGCCAGGATAATTAAGACCTGTTTACTTGACTACATAGCCAATATCCTTAAGACCTCTTTACTTGACTACATGGCCAGGATCCTTTCGACCTGTTTACTTGACTACAGGTCCAGGATCCATAAGACCTATTTACTTGACTTCAGGGCCAGGATCCTTGAGACATATTTACTTGACTACATGGCCAGAATCCTTACGACCTGTGTATTTGACTACATGGCCAGGATCCCTAAAACCTGTTTACTTGACTAAAGAACCAGGATCCTTAAGACCTATTTACTTGAATACAGGGCCAGGATCCTTAAGACCTTTTTACTTGACTACATGGCCACTATCCTTAAGACCTGTTTACTTGACTACAGGGCCAGGATCCTTAAGACCTGTTTACTTGACTACAGCGCCAGGATCCTTAGGACTTATTTACTTGACTACAGGGCTAGGATCCTTAAGACCTATTTAATTGACTAAATAGACAGGATCCTTATGTCATGTTTATATGACTACATGGCCAGGATTCTTAAGACCTGTTTACTTGACTACATGGCCAGGATCATTAAGACCTGTATACATGACTACAGGGCCAGGATACTTAAGACCTATTTAATTGACTACGTCGCAAGGAAACTTGAGACCTGTTTACTTGATTACATGGCCAGGATTCTTAAGACCTGTTTACTTGACTACATGGCCAGGATACTTAAGATCTGTTTACATGACTACAGGGCCAGGATCCTTAAGACCTGTTTACTTGACTACATAGCAAGGATACTTAAGACCTGTATACTTGACTACATAGCCAGTATATTTAAGACTTGTTTACTTAACTACATGGCCAGGATCCTTAAGACCTGTTTATTGACTACAGCGCCAGGATCCTTAAAACTTATTTACTTGAATACAGGGTCAGGATCCTTTCTGTTTACTTGACTACATGGCCAGGATACTTAAGACCTGTTTACGTGACTACAGGGCCAGGATCCTTAAGACCTATTTACTTGACTACAGGGCCAGGATACTTAAGACCTGTATACTTGACTACATAGCCAGTATATTTAAGACTTGTTTACTTAACTACATGGCCAGGATCCTTAAGACCTGTTTATTGACTACAGCGCCAGGATCCTTAAAACTTATTTACTTGAATACAGGGTCAGGATCCTTTCTGTTTACTTGACTACATGGCCAGGATACTTAAGACCTGTTTACGTGACTACAGGGCCAGGATCCTTAAGACCTATTTACTTGACTACAGGGCCAGGATACTTAAGACCTATATACTTGACTAAATGGCCAGGATCCTTACGACCGGTTTACTTGACAACATGTTCAGGATCCTTAAGACCTCCTTACTTGACTACAGGGCCAGGATCCTTAAGACCTATTTACTCTACTACAGGGCCTGGATCCTTAGACCTATTTACTTGACGACATGGCAAGGATCCTTACGACCTGTTTACTTGACTACATGGTCAAAATACTTAAGACTTGTTTACTTAACTACAGGGCCAGGATACTTAAGATTTAATTATTTGACTACAGGGCCAGGATCCTTAAGACCTATTTAATTGACTACATGGCCAGGATCCTTATGGCTTGTTTATATGACTACATGGCTTGGATCCTTAAGACTTGTTACCATAACTACATGGCCAGGATCCTTAACACCTGTGTACTTAACTACAGAGCCAGGATCCTTAAGACCTATTTACTTGACTACAGGCCAGGATCCTTACGACCTATTTACTTGACTACAGGGCCAGGATCCTTGAGACTTATTTACTTGACTACTGGGCCAGGATTCTTAAGACCTATTTACTTCACTACATGTCCAGGATCCTTACGACTTGTTTACTTGAGTACATGGTCAAGATCCTTAAGACCTGTTTACTTGACTGCAGGGCCAGGATATTTAAGCCCTATTTACTTGACTAACGGGCCCATATTCTTAAGACCTATTTACTTTACTACATTTCTAGGATTCTAACGATCTTTTCACTGACTACATGGCCAGGATCCTTAAGATCTGTTTACTTTACTACAGGGCCAGGATCCTAAAGACCTATTTACTTAACTACAGTGCCAGGATCCTTAAGACCTATTTACTTGACTCCATGGCCAGGATACATACTACCTGTTTACTTGACTACATTGCCAGGATCCTTAAGACCTGTTTACTTGAATACAAAGCCAGAATCATTAAGATATATTTGCTTGACTACATGGCCAGGATCCTTGAGACATGTTTACTTGAATACATGGCCATGATCCTTTAGACTTGTTTACTTGACTACACGGCCAGGATACTTAAGACCTGTTTACTTGAATACAGGAACAGGATCCTTAAGATATATTTATTTGGATACAGGGCCAGGATATATAAGACCTATTTATTTGACAACATGTCCAGGATCCTTACGACCTGTTTACTTGATTACAAGGCGAGGATATATAAGACCTGTTATAACTACAGGGCCAGGATCTTTAAGACCTATTTACTTGAATATAGGACAAGGATACTTAAGACCTATTTGATTGACTACATAGCCAGGATCCTTACTAACTGTTTAACTGTACACATGGCCAAGATCCTACAGAACTATTTACTTGACTACATCGCCAGGATCCTTACGAGTTAATTACTTGACTACATGGCCAGGTTACTTATGACCTGTTTACTTGACTATAGGGCAAGAATCCTTTAGACCTATTTACTTGACTACATGGCCAGGATCCTTACGACCTGTTTACTTGACTACATGGCCAGGAATCTTAAGACCTATTTACTTGACTAAAGGGCCAGGATCTTTAAGACCTATTTACATGACTACAAGGCCAGGATCCTTAAGACTTATTTACTTGACTACAGGGCCAGGATCCTTAAGACCTATTTACTTTACTACATAGCCAGGATACTTTCGACCTGTTTACTTGACTACATGGTGAGGATCCTTACCACATGTTTACTTGACTACATGGCCAGGATACTTAAGACCTATTTATTTGACTACATGGCCAGTATCCTTAAGACCTTTTTACTTGACTACATGGCCATAATCCTTTAGACTTGTTGACTTGACTACAGGGCAAGGATTCATAAGACCTATTTACTTGACTACAGGGCAAGGATCCTTAAGACTTATTTACTTGACTACATGGTCAGGATCCTTACGAATTGTTTACTGACTACATGGCCAGGATCCTTAAGAATTGATTACCTGACTACAGGGCCAGGATACTTAAGACCTATTTATTAGACTACTTGGCCAGGATCCTTATGACCTGTTTACTTGAATACATGGCCAGGAACCTTAAGACCTGTTTACTTGACTACAGGGCCAGGATCCTAAAGATCTATTTATTGACTACATGGGAAGGATCCTTACGACCTCTTTACTTGACTACAAATCCAGAATACTTAAGACCTATTTACTTGAATTACAAGGCAAGAATTCTTAGGACCTATTTTCTTGACTACAGGGCCAGGATCCTTAAGGCCTATTTACTTATCTACATGGCCAGGAAAGTCACGACCTGTTTACTTGACTACATGGCCAGAATCATTTCGACCTGTTTACTTGACTACATTGCTAGAATTCTTAAGACTTGTTTACTTGACTACAGGGCCAGGATACTTAAGATCTATTTATTTGACTACAGTGCCAGGATCCTTAAGACATATTTACTTGACTACATGGCCAGGATTCGTACGATTTGTTTACTTGACTACATGTCCATGATCCGTAAGACCTGTTTATATGACTACAGGGCCAGAATCCTTAATACCTGTTTAATTAACTACATGGCCAGGATCCGTAAGACCTGTTAACTTGACTACAATGCCAGGATCCTTAATACCTATTTACTTGACTACAGGGCAAAGATCCTTAAGACTTATTTACTTGACTACAGGGCCAAGATCCTTAAGACTTATTTGCTTGACTACAGGGCCAGGATCCTTAAGAACTATTTACTTGAATACAGGGCCGTGATCCTTAAAACATGTTTACTTGACTACAGGGCCAGGATCCTTAAGACTTATTTTCTTGACTACAGGGCCAGGATCTTTAAGACCTATTTACTTGACTACATGGCCAGGATCTTTAAGACCTGTTTACTTGACTACAGGGCCAGGATCCTTAAAATATATTTACTTGACTACAGGGCCAGGATCATTATAATCTACTTACTTGACTATATGGCCAGGATACTTACCAACTGTTTACTTGACTACATGGCCAGGATCCTTAAGACATGTTTACTTGACTATATGGCCAGGATCCTTAAGACCTCTTTAATTGACTACATGGCCAGGATCCTTATGACCTGTTTACTTGACTACAGTGCCAGGATACTTAAGACATATTTGCTTGAATACAGGGCCAGGATACTTTAGAATTATTTACTTGAATACAGGGCCAGGTTTCTTAAGACCTATTTACTAGACTATATGGCTAGGATTCTTATGGCCTCTTTACTTGACTACATGGCATGGATCTTTAAGACTTGTTTACTTGATAACAGGGCCAGGATCCTTAAGACCTATTTACTTGACTACAGGGCCATGATCCTTAAGACCTATTTACTTGACTACATGGCCAGGATCCTTACGACCAGTATACTTGTCAACACGGCCAAGATCCTTAAGACCTGTTTAATTGACTACAAGTGCAGGATAATTAAGATGTATTTACTTCACTACAGGGCTAAGAACCTTAAGTCCTATTTACTTGACTACATGGCCAGGATCCTTAAGACCCGTTTACTTGACTACAGGGCCATGATCCTTAAGATTTATTTATTGACTACATGGCCAGTTTCATTACGACCTGTTTACTTGACTCATGGCCAGGATCCTTAAGACCTGTTTAATTTACTACAGTACATTGATCCTTAAGACCTATTTAATTGACTACATGGCCAGGATCCTTAAGACATATTTATTTGAATACAGGGCCAGGATACTTAAGAACTCTTTACTTGACAAAAGGGCCAGGATTCTTAAGACCTATTTAATTGACTACATAGCCAGGATCCTTACGACCTGTTTACTGACTACATGGCCAGGATTCTTAAGATCAGTTTATTTTACTACAGGGCCAGGATACTTAAGACTTATTTATTTAACTATAGGGCCAGGATCCTTAGGACCTATTTATTTACCTACATGGCCAGGATCGTTACGACCTGTTTACTTGACTACATCGGCAGGATCCAAAAGACATGTTTACTTGACTTCGGGGCTAGGATCCTTGAGACCTATTTTCTTGACTACAGGGCCAGGATCCTTAAGACCTATTTACTTGTCTACCTGGCCAGGATCCTCAGGACCTGTTTACTTGACCTGTTTAATTTACTAGGGGGCCATAATCTTTACGACCCTTTTACTTGACAACAGGGCAAGGTTCATTAAGACCTATTTACTTGACTACATGGCCAGGATCCTTACGACCTGTTTACTTGACTACATGGCCAGGATCCGTAAGACCTGTTAACTTGACTACAGGGCCAGGATCCTTAATACCTATTTACTTGACTAAAGGGCAAGGATACTTAAGACCTATTTACTTGACTACATGGCCAGGATCCTTACGAATTTTTACTTGACTACATGGCCAGGATCCTTAAGACCTGTTTACTTGACTACAGTGCCAAGATCCTTAAGACTTATTTTCTTGACTACAGGGCCAGGATACTTAAGAACTATATACTTGAATACAGGGCCGTGATACTTAAAACATGTTTACTTGACTACAGGGCCAGGATCCTTAAGATTTATTTTCTTGACTATAAAGCCAGGATCTTTAAGACCAATTTCTTGACTACATGGCCAGGATCCTTAAGACCTGTTTAATTGACTACAGGGCCAGAATACTTAAAATATATTTACTTGACTACAGGGTCAGGATCCTTATAATCTACTTACTTGATTATATGGCCAGGATACTTACCACCTGTTTACTTGACTACATGGCCAGAATCCTTAAGACATGTTTACTTGACTATATGGCCAGGATCCTTAAGACTTATTTGCTTGATTACAGGGCCAGGATACTTTAGAACTGTTTACTTGAATACAGAGCCAGGTTTCTTAAGACCTATTTAATAGACTATATGGCTAGGATTATTACGACCTGTTTACTTGACTAAATTGCATGGATCTTAAAGACTTGTTTACTTGATTACAGGGCCAGGATCCTTAAGACCTATTTATTTGACTACAGGGCCATGATCCTTAAGACGTATTTAATTGACTACATGGCCAGGATCCTTACGACCTGTTTACTTGACTACATGGCCAGGATCCTTAAGACCTGTTTACTTGACTACAAGACCAGGATCCTTAAGAATTATTTTCTTGACTATAGGGCTAGGATCTTTAAGACCTATTTACTTCACTACATGGCCAGGATACTTAAGAACTGTTTACTTGACTACAGGGCCAGGATCCTTAAAATATATTTACTTACCTACAGGGCCAGGATCCTTATAATCTACTTACTTGATTATATGGCCAGGATCCTTACCACCTGTTTACTTGACTACATGGACAGGATCCTTAAGACATGTTTACTTGACTATATGTACAGGATCCTTAAGACCACTTTAATTGACTACATGGCCAGGATCCTTAGGACCTGTTTACTTGAATACAGGGCCAGGATCCTTAAGACTTATTTGATTGACTACAGGGCCAGGATACTTAAAACTATTTACTTTAATACAGGGCCAGGTCCTTAAGACCTATTTACTTGTCTATATGGCCAGGTTTCTTACGACCTGTTTACTTGACTACATGACATGGATCTTTAATACTTGTTTACTTAACTACAGGGCCAGGATCCTTAAGACCTCTTTACTTGATTAAAGGGCCAGGATCCTTAAAACCATTTTACTTGAATACATGGCCAGGATTTTTACGACCTGTTTACTTGACTATATGGCCAGGATCCTTAAGACCTCTATATTGACTACTTGGCCAGGATACTTAGAACTTATTTACTTGACTACAGGGCCAGGATCCTTAAGACTTATTTGCTTGACTACAGGGCCAGGATACTTTAGAACTAATTACTTGATTACAGGACCAGGATCCTTAAACCTATTTACTTAACTATATGGCCAGGATTCTTACGACCTGTTTACTTTACTACATGGCATTGATCTTTAAGTCTTGTTTACTTGACTCGAGGGCCAGGATCATTAAGACCTCTTTACTTGACTTCAGGGCCAGGATCCATGAGACATATTTACTTGACTACATGGCCAGATTCCTTACGACCTCTGTTTTTGACTACAGGGCCAGGATCCTTAAGACCTATTTACTTGACTACAAGGCCAGGATCATTAAGCTCTATTTACTTGACTACATGGCCAGGATTCTTACGACCTGTTTATATGACTACATGTCCAGGATCCTTAAGACATGTTTACTTGAGTACAGGGCCAGGATCCTTAAGACCTATTTACATGACTACATGGCCAGGATTCTTAAGATCTAATTACTTGACTACAGGGCCAGTATCCTTAAGACCTAATTACTTGACTTCATCGCCAGGATCCTTACGACCTGTTTCAATGACTACATGGCCAGGATCTTTAAGACCTCTTTACTTGACTACAATGCTAGGATACATAAAACCTATTTACTTGACTACATGACCAGGATTTTTACGACCAATTTACTTGACAACATGGCCAGGAGCCTTATGACCTGTTTACTTGACTACAGGGCCAGAATCATTAAGACCTGTATACTTGACTACTTTGCCAGTATACTTAAGACCTGTTTACTTTATTACAGGGCCAGGATCCTTAAGACCTGTTTACTTGACTACAGCGCCAGGATCCTTAGGACTTATTTTTTGACTACAGGGCTAGAATCCTTAAGACCTATTTAATTGACTACATAGATAGGATCCTTATGACATGTTTATATGACTACATGGCCAGGATTCTTAAGACCTGTTTACTTGACTACATGGCCAGGATCCTTAATACCTGTATACATGACTACAGGGCCAGGATACTTAAGACCTATTTAATTGACTACGTCGCAAGGAATCTTAAGAACTGTTTACTTGATTACATGGCCAGGATTCTTAAGACCTGTTTACTTGACTACATGGCCAGATTACTTAAGACCTGTTTACATGACTACAGGTCCAGGATCCTTAAGACCTGTTTACTTGACTACATAGCAAGGATCCTTAAGACCTGTGTACTTGAATACATGGCCAGGATCCTTAAAACCTGTTCACTTGACTACAGCACCAGGATCCTTAAAACTTATTTACTTGACTACAGGGCCAGGATCCTTAAGACCTATTTAATTGACTACATAGCTAGGAACCTTATCACCTGTTTATATGACTACATGGCCAGGAGTCTTAAGACCTGTTTACGTGACTACATGGCCAGGATACTTAAGACCTGTTTACATAACTACAGGGCCAGGATACTTAAGACCTATTTACTTGACTACGTCGCAAGAAACCTTAAGACCTATTTGCTTGACAATTTGGCCATAATCCTTACGACCTGTTAACTTGACTACATGGCCAGGATCCTTTCAACATGTTTACTTTACTTCAGGGCCAGGATTCTTGAGAAATATTTACTTGACTACATGGCCAGAATCCTTACGACCTGTTTACTTGACTACAGGGCAAGGATTCTTAAGAACTATTTACTTGACTACAGGCCTGGATCCTTAAGTACTAATTACTTGACATCATCGCCATGATCCTTACGACCTGTTTCAATAACTACATGGACAGGATCCTTAAGACTTGCTTACTTGACTACAGGGCCAGGATCCTTAAGACCTCTTTACTTGACTACAGTGCTAGGATCCTTAAAATCTATATACTTGACTACATGGCCAGGATCCTTACGACCTGTTTACTTAACTACATGGCCAGGATACTTAAGACCTCTTTACTTGAATAAATGGCCAGGATCCTTAAGACGTATTTACTTGACTACAGGGCCAGGATACTTCAGACCAATTTACTTTGACTACATGGCCAGGATCCTAACGATCTGTTTACTTGAATACATGGCCAGGATTCTTAAGACATATTTACTTGACTACAGGGCCAGGATACTTAAGAACTATTTCTTGACTACAGGGGCAGGATCCTTAAGATCTATTAATGTGACTACATGGCAAGGATCCTTACGACCTGTTTACTTGACTATATGGCCAGGGTCTTAAGACCTGTTTACTTGACTACAGGCCCAGGATTCTTAAGATCTAATTACTTGACTACAGGGCCAGGATACTTAAGACCTATTTACTTGACTACACGGCCAGGATCCTTAAGCTTTATTTACTTGACTACAATGCCAGGATCCATACGACCTGTTTATATGACTACATGGCCAGGATCCTTAAGATATTTTTACTTGACTAAAGGGCCAAGATCCTTAAGACTTATTTACATGACTACAGTGCCAGGATCCTTAAGACGTTTTTACTTGTCTATATCGCCAGGTTCCATGCGACCTGTTTACTTAACTACATTGCCAGGATCCTTAAGATCTGTGTACTTGACTACAGGGCCAGGATTCTCAAGAAATATTTACATGACTACAGGTCGAGGATATTTAATAGCTATTTATAGATCTACATGGCCAGGATACTTATGACATGTTTACTTGACTACATTGCCAGGAACCTTAAGAACTGTTTATTTGACTAGATGGCCAGGATCCTTAAGATCTATTTATTGACTACATGGGCAGGATCCTTACGACTTGTTTAATTGAATAAAGGGCCAGAATCCTTAAGACATATTTACTTGACTACAGTGCCAGGATCCTTAAGAATTATTTACTTGACTACATGACCAGGATTCTTACGATCTGTTTACTTGACAACATGGCCAGGATTCTTAAGACCTGGTAACTTGACAACAGAGCCAGGATCCTTTATGATTACTTGACTACATGGCTAGTATACTTAAGACCTGTTTACATGACTAGAGGGCCTGGACACTATAGACCTCTTTACGTGACTACAGGGCCAGGATCCTTTAGACCTATTTATTGACTAAAGGGCAAAGATCCTTAAGACCTATTTATTTGAATACATGGCTAGTATCTTTAAGACCTATTTACTTGTCTACAAGGCGAGAATCCTTAAGACCTCTTTACTTGACTACAGGGCCAAGATCCTTAAAACCTATTTACTTGACTACAGGGGCAGGATCCTTAAGACATATTTACTTGACTACATGGCCAGGATTATTAGGACCTGTTTACTTGACTACAAGGCCAGAATACTTAAGACAAATTTAATTGACTTAAGGGCCAGTATTTTTTAGAGCTATTTACTTGACTACATGGCCTGGATCCTTACGATCTCTTTAATTGACTACATGGCCAGGATCCTTAAGACCTGTTTACTTGGATTCAACCGCAAGGATCCTTAAGACATATTTACATGACTACAGGGCCAGGATCCTTAAGACCTATTTACTTGACTATGTGGCAAGGATTCTTACCGCCTGTTTACTTGAATACATGGCCAGGATCCTTAAGACATTTTTACTTAACTACAGTGCCAGGGTCCTTATGACCTGTTTACTTGACTACATGGCCAGGATCCTAATGACCTGTTTACTTGAATACATGGCCAGGATTCTTAAGACCTATTAACTTGACTACAGGGCCAGGATCCTTAAGACCCATTTACTTGACTTCATGGCCAGGATCGACAAGACCTGTTTACTTGACTACATGGCCAGAATCATTTCGACCTGTTTACTTGACTACATTGCTAAAATTCTTAAGACCTCTTTACTTGACTACAGGGCAAGGATCATTAAGACCTATTTACTTGACTACAGTGCCAGGATACTTAAGACTTTTTACTTTAATACATGACCAGGATTCTTACGACCTGTTTACTTGACTATATGGCGAGGATCCTTGAGACCTGTTTAATTGACTACAGGGGCAGGTTTCTTAAGACCGGTTTACTTGACTACATGACCAGGATCCTTAAAACCTGTTTACTTGACTACATAGCGAGTATCCTTAAGAACAGTTTACTAGACTACAGGGCCAGGATCCTTAAGACCTGTTTACTTGACTATTGCGCCAGGATCCTTAAGAAATATTTACTTGACTACAGGGCCAGGATCCTTAAGACCTGTTTACTTGACTACATGGCCACTATCCTTAAGACTTTTTACTTGACTAAATGGTCAGGATACTTACGAACTGTTTACTTGACTTCATGGCTTGGATCCTTAAGACTTGTTACCATAACTAAATGGCCAGAATCCTTAACACCTGTGTACTTGACTACAGAGCTAGGATCCTTAAGACCTATTTACTTTACTACAGGCCAGGATCCTTAAGACCTATTTACTTGACTACAGGGCCAGAATCCTTAATACCTATTTACGTGACTACATCGCCAGGTTCCTTACGACATGTTTACTTAACTACATGGCTAGGATCCTTAACACCTGTGTACTTGACTACAAGGCCAGGATCCTTAAGACCTATTTACTTGACTACAGGGCCAGGATACTTAAAACTTATTTATTAGACTACATGGCCAGGATCCTTATGACCTGTTTACTTGACTACATGGCCAGGATACTTAAGACCTGTTTACTTGACTACTGGGCCAGGATCCTTAAGATCGATTTATTGACTACATGGGCAGGATCCTTACGACCTGTTTACTTGACTACAGTAACAAAATCCTTAAGACTTATTCACTTGACTAAAGGGCCAGTATACATAAAACCTATTTACTTGACTACATTACCAGGATCTGTACTACATTTTTACTTGACTACATGGCCAGGATCCTTAAGAAATCTTTATTTGACACCAGGGCCAGGATACTTAAGACCTGTTTACTTGACTACATGGCCAGGATCCTTAAGACCTGTGTACTTGACTACATGGCCAGGATCCTTAAGACCAGTTTACTTAACTACATAGCCAGTATTCCTAAGACCTGTTAACTTGACTACATGGCCATGATCATTATGACTTGTTTATTTGAATACAGCGCCAGGATCCTTACGACCTGTTTACTTGATTACATAGCCAGGATCCTTAACACCTGTTTACTTGACTACAGGGCCAGGATCTTTAAGAAATGTTTACCTGACTACAGGGCCAGTATCCTAAGCTCTATTTACTTGACTACATGACCAGGATCCCTACGTCCTGTTTACATGACTACATGGCCAGGATACTTAAGACCTGTTTACTTGACTACAGGGACAGAATCCTTAAGACCTATTTACTTGACTACAGGGCCAGGATACTTAAGACCTATTTACTTGTCTACATGGCCAGGATCCTTTAGACCTGTTTACTTGACTACATGGCCAGGATCCTTTAGACCTGTTTACTTGACTACTGGGCCAGAATCCTTTAGAACTATTTACTTTATTACAGGGCCAGTATCCTTAAGACCTATTTATTGACTACATGACCAGGATACTTATGACCTGTTTACTTGATTACAGGGCCAGAAACTTTAAGACATATTTACTTGAGTACAGGGCCAGGATCCTTAAGACCTATTTACTTGACTACATGACCAGGATTCTTACGACCCATTCACTTGACAACATGGCCAGTATCCTTAAGACCTGTATACTTGACTACAGGGCCAAAACCTTAGAACCTATTTATTGACTACAAGGCCAGGATCATTAAAACCTATTTACTTGACTACATTGCCAGGATACTTACTACGTGGTTACTTGAATACAGGACCAGTCAAGTAAACTTGACTTTAGGGCCATTATTCTTAAGACCTATTTACTTGACTACAGTGCCAGGATCCTTAAGACCTAATAATTTAACACATGACAAGGGTCCTTGCGAACTGTTTACTTGACTACATGGCCAGGATACTTAAGACCTGTTTACTTGGCTACAGGGCCAGGATCCTTAAGACATGTTTACTTGACCCCAGGGCCAGGATCTTTAAGACCTATTTACTTGATGACATGGCCAAGATCCTTAAGACCTGCTTACTTGACTACATGACCACTATTCTTAATACCTGTTTACTTGACTATATGACTAGGATCCTTAAAACCTGTTTATTTGACTACAAGGCCAGGATACTTAAGACCTATTTACTTGAATACAGGGCCAGGATCCTTAAGCTCTATTTACTTGACTACATGGCCAGGATCCTTACGAACTGTTTATAGACTACATGGCCAGGATCCTTAAGACCTGTTTACTTGACTATAGCGCCAGGATCATTAAGATCTATTTACATTACTACAGGGCCAGGACCCTTAATACCTATTTACTTGACTATATCGCCAGGTTCCTTGAGACTTGTTTACTTAACTACATGGCCAGGATCCTTAAGACCTGTAGACTTGACTACAGGGCCAGGATCCTCAAGACTTATTTACTTGACTACAGGGCCAAGAAACTTAATACATATAGATTAATCTACATGGCCAGGATCCTTATGACCTGTTTACTTGACTACATGGCTAGGATCCTTAAGACCTGTTTACTTGATTACAGGGCCAGGATGCTTAAGATCTATTTATTGATTACATGGGCGGGATCTTTAAAACCTGTTTACTTGACTACATGGCCAGGATCCTTTAGAACTGTTTACTTGACTACAAGCCCAGAATTCTTAATATCTATTTATTGACTACAGGGCCAGGATCCTTACGACCTGTTTACTTGAATACATGGCCAGGATCATTAAGACCTATTAACTCGACTACAGGGCCAGGATCTTTAAAACCTATTTACTTGACTACAGGGCCATGATACTTAAGACCTATTTACTTGACTACATGGCCAGAATCCTTACGAACTGTTTACCTGACTACATGGCCAGGTTGCGTAATACCTGTTTACTTGACTACAGGGCCAGGATCCTTAAGATCTATTTACATAATTAGAGGACCAGAATTATTAAGACATATTTACTTGACTACATGTCCAGGATCCTTACGACCTGTTTACTTGAATACATGGCTAGGATATCTAAGACATGTATACTTGACTACGGGGCCAGAATAATTAAGACCTCTTTACTTGACTAAAGGGCCAGGATTCTTAAGATCTATTTATTTTACTACAAGGCCAGGGAACTAAAGACTTATTTATTTAACATCAGGGCCAGGATCCTTAGTATCTATTTACTTGACTACATGGCAAGGATCTTTACGACTTGTTTACTTGACTACATCGCCAGGATCCATAAGACCTGTTTACTTGACTACGGGGCCAGGATCTTCGAGACCTATTTTCTTAACTACAGGGCCAGGATCCATAAGACCTATTTACTTGTCTACATGGCCAGGTTCGTCACGACCTCTTTACTTGACTACATGGCCAGAATCATTTCGTCCTGTTTACTTGACTACATTGCTATAATTCTAAAGACCTGTTTACTTGACTACAGAGCCAGGATACTTAAGATCTATTTATTTGACTACAGTGCCAGGATCCTTAAGACATATTTACTTGACTACATGGTCAGGATCCTTACGATTGGCTTACTTGACTACATGGCCAGGATCCGTAAGACCTGTGTTTGAGACTACAGGGCCAGAATCCTTAATACCTATTTACTTGACTACATGGCCAGGATCCGTAAGACCTGTAAACTTGACTACAGGGCAAGGATCCTTAATACCTATTTACTTGACTACAGGGCAAGGATCCTTAAGACCTATTTACTTGACTACATGGCAAGGATCCTTACGAATATTTACTTGACTACATGGCCGGGATATTTAAGACCTGTTTACTTGACTAAAAGACCAGGATCCTTAAGACTTATTTTCTTGACAACAGGGCCAGGATCTTTAAGACCTATTTATTTGACTATATGGCCACGATCCTTAAGACAATTTTACTTGACTACAGAGCCAGGATCCTTAAAATATATTTACTTGACTACAGGGCCAGGATCCTTATAATCTACTTACTTGACTATATGGCCAGGATCCTTACCACCTATTTACTTGACTACATGGCCAGGATTCTTAAGATATGTTTACTTGAATATATGGCAAGGATCCTTACGATCTCTATATTGACTACTTGGCCAGGATCCTTAGGACCTGTTTACTTGATTACAGGCCCAGGATACTTAAACACTATTTAATTGAATACATGGCCAGGATCTTTACGACCTGTTTACTTGACTACATGGCCAGGATCTTTAAGACATGTTTACTTTACTACAGGGCCACGAATCTTAGGGCCTATTTAATTAACTAAAGGGCCAGGATCCTAGGACCTATTTAATTAACTACAGGGCCAGGATCCTTAAGACCTATTTACTTGACTACATGGCCAGGATCCTTACGACCTGTTTACTTGATTACATGGCCATTATCCTTAAGACCTGTTTACTTGACTACAGAGCCAGGATCCTTAAGACCTATTTAATTGACTACAGGGCCAGGATCCCTAAGACCTATTTACTTGACTACATGGACAGGTACCTTTCGACCTGTTTACTAGACTACATGGCCAGAATCCTTTAGACCTCTTTACTTGACTTCAAGTCCAGAATCCTTAAGACCTATTTACTTGACTACAGGGCCAGGATCCTTATGACCTATTTACTTGACTACATGGCCGGGATCCTTAAGACCTGTTTACTTGACTAAAGGGCCTGGATTCTTAAGATTTATTTACTTGACTACATGGCCAGGTTCATTACGACCTGTTTACTTGAATACATGGCCAGGTTCTTTAAGACCTGTTCACTTTACTAGAGGGCCGGGAAACTTATAACCTATTTACTTGACAACAGGGCAAGGATCATTAAGACCAATTTACTTGACTACATATCTAGGATACCTACGACCTTTTTACTCGACTACATGGCCAGGATGCTTAAGACTTGTTTACTTTACTACAGGTCCAGAATCCTAGAGACATATTTACTTGACTACAGGGCCTGGAACATTAAGACTTATTTACTGGACTACATGGCCAGAATCCTTAAGACCTGTTTACTTGACTACATGGCCTGGATCATTAAGACCTGTTTACCTGACTACAGAGCCAGGATTCTTAAGACCTATTTATTTGACTACAGGGCCAGGATCCTTAAGACATATTTACTTGACTACAGGGCCGGGACCCATACGACCTGTTTACTTGATTAAATGGCCAGGATCCTTATGACCAGTTTACTTGACTACACGGTCAAGATACTTAAGACCTGTTTACTTGACTACAGGTCAAGGATCCTTAATAACTATTTACTTGACTACAGGACCAGGATCCTTAAGACTTATTTACTTGACTACATGGCCAGGATCCTTACGACCTGTTTACTTTACTACATGGCCAGGATCCGTAAGACCTGTTTACTTGACTACAGGGCCAGGATCCTTAATACCTATTTACTTAACTACAGGGCCTGGATCCTTAAGACCTATTTACTTGATTACATGGCCAGGATCCTTACGACATTTTTACTTGACTACATGGCCAGTATCCGTAAGACCTATTTACTTGACTACATGGCCAGGATCCTTAAGAACTGTTTACTTGACTACAGGGCCAGGATACTTAAAATATATTTACTTGACTACAGGGCCAGGATTCTTATAATCTACTTACTTGACTATATGGCCAGGATCCTTACCACCTGTTTACTTGACTACATGGCCAGGAACCTTAAGGCAAGTTTACTTGACTATATGGTCGGGATCCTTAAGACCTCTATATTGACTACTTGGCCAGTATCCTTAGGATCTATTTACTTGACTACAGGGCCAGGATCCTTAAGACATATTTGCTTGACTACAGGGCCAGGATACTTTAGAACTATTTACTTGAATACAGGACCAGGATCCTAAAGACCTATTTACTTGACTATATGGCCAGGATTCTTACGACCTGTTTACTTGACTAAATGGCATAGATCTTTAAGACTTGTTTGCTTGAATCGAGGGCCAGGATCATTAAGACCTCTTTACTTGACTACAGGGCCAGGATCCTTAAAACCTATTTACTTGAATACATGGCCAGTATCTTTACGACCTGATTACTTGACTACATATCCAGGATATTTAAGACATGTTTACTTTACTACAGGGCAACGAATCTTAGGACCTATTTAATTAACTACAGGGCCAGGATCGTTAAGACCTATTTATTTAACAACATGGCTAGGATCCTTACGACCTGTTTACTTGATTACATGGCCAGGATATTTAAGACCTGTTTACTTGACTACAAGGCCAGGATCGTTAAGACCTATTTACTTGACAACAGGGCCTGGAATCTTTAGACCTATTTACTTGACTACATGGCCAGGATCCTTACGACCTGTTTAACTGACTACATTAACAGGATCCTTAAGACCTATTTACTTGACTTCATGGCTAGGATTCTAAAGACTTGTTTACTTGACTACAGGGCCAGGATCCTTAAGACTTATTTGCTTGACTACAGGGCCAGTATCATTAAGAACTATTTACTTGAATACAGGGCCAGGATCCTTAAGACCTGTTTACATGACTACAGGGCCAGAATCCTTTAGACTTATTTTCTTGACTACAGGTTCAGGATCTTTAAGACCTATTTTCTTGACTACATGGCCAGTATCCTTAAGACCTGTTTACTTTACTAGAGATCAAGGATCCTTAAACCTATTTACTTGACAACAGGGCAAGCATCATTAAGACCTATTTACTTGACTACATGTCCAGGATCCTTAAGACATGTTTACTTGACTACAAGGCCAGGATCCTTAAGACCTATTTACTTGACTATAGGGCGAGGATCCTTAAGACCTATTTACTTGACTACAGGGCCAGGATCCTTAAGACATATTTACTTGACTACAGGGCCAGGATCCATACGACCTGTTTACTTGACTACATGTCTAGGAACCTTAAGACCTATTTACTTGACTACAGTGCCAGGATCCTTAAGACCTATTTACTTGACTACATGGCCAGGATCTTTACGACCTATTTACTTGACTACATGGCCAGAATCTTTTCGACCTGTTTACTTGACTACATTGCCAGAATTCTTAAGACGTGTTTACTTGACTACAGGGCCAGGATACTTAAGATCTACTTACTTGACTACAGGGCCACGATCCTTAAGACATATATATTTAACTACATGGCAATAATCCTTACGACCTGTTTACATGAGTACATGGCCAGTATCCTTAAGACCTGTTTACTTGATTACAGGGCCAGGATACTTAAAACATATTTACTTGACTTCATGGCCAGGATCCTTACGACCTTTTTACTTGACTACATGTCCAGGATCCTTAAGACCTATTTACTTGACTACAGGGCCAGGATCCTTAAGACTTATTTGCTTGACTACAGGGCCAGGATCCTTAAGAACTATTTACATGAATACAGGGCCTGAATCCTTAACACCTGTTTACTTGACTACAGGACCAGGATCCTTAAGACCTCTTTAATTGACTACAGGGCCAGGATCCTTAATACCTATTTATTGACTAGAGGGCCAGGATCCTTAAGTCCTAATTACTTGACTTCATGGCCAGGATCCTTACGAACTTTTTACTTGACTACATGTCCAGGATCCTTAAGATCTATTTACTTGACTACATGGCCAGGATCATTAAGACTTATTTGCTTGACTACAGGGCCTGGATATTTAAGAACTATTTACTTGAATACAGGGCCGGGATCTTTAAAACCTGTTTTCTTGACTACATGACCAGGATCATTAAGACTTATTTTCTTTACTACAGGAACAGTATATTTAAGACTTACTTACTTGACTACATGGCCAGGATCCTTAAGACTTGTTTACTTGACTACATGGCCAGGATCCTTAAAATATATTTACTTGACTACAGGGCCAGGATCCTTATAATCTACTTACTTGACTATATGGCCAGGATACTTACCACCTGTTTACTTGACTACAGGGCCAGGATCCTTAAAACCTATTTACTTGACTACATGGCCAGGATCCTTACGACATTTTTACATGAAAACAGGGCCAGGATCCTTAAGTCCTCTTTAATTGACTACAGGGCCGGGATTCTTAACACTTATTTACTTGAATACAGGGCCAGTATCCTTAAGACCTATTTAATTGACTACATTGCCAGGATCCTTAAGACCTGTTTACTTGACTACATGGCCAGGATCAATAGGACATTTTTTACTTGACTACAGGGCCAGGATCCTTATGACTTATTTACTTGACTACAGGGCCAAGATCCTTAAGATCTATTTACCTGACTACAGGGCCAGGATCCTTAAAAACCTATTTACTTGACTACATGGCCAGGATCCTTACGACCAGTTTACTTGACTACATGGCCAAGATACTTAAGACCTGTTATTTGAATTCAGGTCCAGGATCATTAAGACCTTTTTACTTGACTACAGGGCCAGGATTCTTAAGACCTATTTACTTGACTACATGGCCAGGATCCTTACGAACTGTTTACTTTAATACATTGCCAGGACCCTTAAGACCTGTTGACTTGACTACATGGCGAGAATACTTAAGATCTATTTACTTGACTAGAGGGCCAGGATCCTTGAGTTCTATTTATGAGTCAACATGGTCAGTATCCTTACGACCTGTATACTTGACTACAGGGCCAGGATCCTTAAGACCTGTTTACTTGACTACAGGGCAAGGATCCTTAAGACTTATTATTTGACTACAGAGCCAGGATCCTTAAGACATATTTACTTTACTACAGGTCGAGGATTCTTAAGACCTATTTACTTCACTACATGTCCAGGATCCTTACGACCTGTTTACTTGACAACATGGCCATGATCCTTAAGACTTCTTTACTTGACTAAAGGGGCAGGATTCTTAAGAACTATTTACTTGACTACATGGCCAGGATCCTTACGACCTGTTTACTGACTACATGGCCAGGATCCTTAATATCTGTTTATTTTACTACAGGGCCAGAATCTTACGACTTATTTATTTAATTACAGGGCCAGGATCCTTAGGACCTATTTACTTGACTACATGGCCAGGATCCTTACGACCTGTTTACTTGACTACATCGCCATGATCCATAAGACCTGTTTACTTGACTAAGGGGCAAGGATCCTTGAGACATATTTTCTTGACTACAGGGCCATGATCCTTAAGACCTATTTACTTGTCTACATGGCCAGGATCCTCACGACCTGTTTACTTGACTACATGGCCAGAATCCTTTCGATCTGTTTACTTGACTACATTTCTAGAATTCTTAAGACCTCTTTACTTGACTACAGGGCCAGGACACTTAAGATCTATTTACTTGACTACAGGGCCAGGATCCTTAAGACATATTTACTTAACTACTTGGCCAGGATCCTTACGACCTGTTTACTTGACTACATGGGAAGGATCCTTAAGACCTGTTTACTTGACTACAGGGCCAGGATCCTTAATACATATCTACTTGACTACAGGGCCAGGATCCTTAATAACTATTAACTTGACTACATGGCCAGAATCCTTACGATATTTTTCTTGACTACATGGCCAGGGATCGTAAGACCTGTTTACTTGAATACAGGTCCAGGATCCTTAAGACTTATTTGCTTGATTACAGGGCCAGGATCCTTAAGAACTATTTACTTGAATACAGGGCCGGGATATTTAAGACCTGTTTACTTGACTAAAAGACCAGGATCTTTAAGACTTATTTTCTTGACAACAGGGCCAGGATCTTTAAGACCTATTTACTTGACTATATGGCCACGATCCTTAAGACCTGTTTACTTGACTACAGAGCCAGGATCCTTAAAATATATTTACTTGACTACAGGGCTCAGGATCCTTATAATCTAATTACTTGACTATATGGCCAGGATCCTTACCACCTGTTTACTTGACTACATGGCCAGGATCCTTAAGATATGTTTACTTGAATATATGGCCAGGATCCTTAAGATCTCTATATTGACTACTTGGCCAGGATCATTAGG
The DNA here is from genome assembly GCA_902155825.1 of Timema genevievae. Classification (NCBI taxonomy): domain Eukaryota; kingdom Metazoa; phylum Arthropoda; class Insecta; order Phasmatodea; family Timematidae; genus Timema; species Timema genevievae. The sequence goes on from CABFWO010005214.1 coordinate 32,849, forward strand.
ACCTGTTTACTTTATTACAGGGCCAGGATCCTTAAAACCTATTTACTTGAATACATGGCCAGGATCTTTACGACCTGTTTACTTGACTACATGGCCAAGAACTTTAAGACATGTTTACTTTACTACAGGGCCATGAATCTTAGGACCTATTTAATTAACTAAAGGGCCAGGATCCTAGGACCTATTTAATTAACTACAGGGCCATGATTCTTAAGAACTATTTACTTGACTACATGGCCAGGATCCTTACGACCTGTTTACTTGACTACATGGCCATTATCCTTAAGACCTGTTTACTTGACTACAGAGCCAGGATCCTTAAGACCTATTTAATTGACTACAGGGCCAGGATCCCTAAGACCTATTTACTTGACTACATGGACCTTTCGACCTGTTTACTAGACTACATGGCCAGAATCCTTTAGACCACTTTACTTGACTTCAAGTCCAGAATCCTTAATACTTATTTACTTGACTACAGGGCCAGGATACTTAAGACCTATTTAATTGACTACATGGCCAGTATCCTTACGACTTGTTTAAATGACTACATGGCGAGGATAGTTATGACCTGTTTACTTGACTACAAGGCCAGGATCCTTAAGACCTGTTTACTTGACTACAGGGCCAGGATTTTTAAGGCCTATTTATTTGAGTACAGAGCCAAGATCCTTATGACCCGTTTACTTGAATATTTGGCTAGGATCCTTAAGACCTGTTTACTTTACTAGAGGGCCAGAATCCTTAAGACCTATATACTTTAGAACAGGGTAGGTATCATTAGGACCTATTTACTTTACTACATGGCCAGGATACTTAAGACGTATTTACTTGACTACAGGGCCATGATCCTTAAGATCTAGTTACTTGACTATATGGCCAGGAACATTACGACCTGTTTACTTGACTACATGGTCAGGATACTTAAGACTTGTTTACTTGACAACAGAGCCAGGATCCTTAAGTCCTATTTACTTGATTACAGAGCAAGGATCCTTAAGACCTATTTACTTGAATACATGGCCAGGATTCTTATGACATTTGTACTTGACTACATGGGCAGGATCCTTAAGACCTATTTACTTAACTACATGGCCATGATCCTTAAGACCTGATTACATAAATACAGGGCCAGGATCCTTAAGACTTATTTAATTGACTACAAGGCCAGAATATTTAAGACCTATTTACTTGACAACATGGCCAGGATCCTTGCCACCAGTTTACTTGAGTACACGGCCAAGATCCTTAAGACCTGTTTACTTGACTAGAGAGCCAGTATCCTTAAGATCTATTTACTTGATTTCAGGGCCAGGATCCTTAAGACTTATTTATTTGACCACATGGCCAGAATACTTAAGACATTTTTACTTAACTACATGGCCAGGATCCTTTCGACCTGTTTAATTGACTACATGGCCAGGATCCTTAAGACCTATTTACTTGAATAATGGGTCAGGATTCTTAAGACCTATTTATTTGACTACATGGCCAGGATTCTTACGACCAATTTACTGACTACATGACCGGGATACTTAAGATCTGTTTACTTTACTACAGGGCCAGTATCCTTAAGACCTATTTACTTGACTACAGGGCCAGGAACCTTAAAACATTTTTACTTGACTACATGGCCAGGATCCTTAAGACCTGTTTACTTGACTACATGGCCAGGATCCTTAAGAATTCTTTACTTGACGACAGGGCCAGGATCCTTAAGACTTATTTATATTAGTACATGGCCAGGATCCTTAAGACCTGTTTAATTGATTACAGAGCCAGGATACTTAAGGCCTATTTACTTGACTACAGGGCCAGGATCCTTACGACCTGTTTACTTGACTACATGGCCAGGATCCTTAAGACCTGTCTACTTGACTACAGGGCCAGGATCATTAAGACCTATTTAATTGACTACAGGGCCAGGATCCTTAAGATCTACTTACTTGACTATATGGCCAGGACTTAAGACCTATTTACTTGAATAATGGGTCAGGATTCTTAAGACCTATTTATTTGACTACATGGCCAGGATTCTTACGACCAATTTACTGACTACATGACCGGGATACTTAAGATCTGTTTACTTTACTACAGGGCCAGTATCCTTAAGACCTATTTACTTGACTACAGGGCCAGGAACCTTAAAACATTTTTACTTGACTACATGGCCAGGATCCTTAAGACCTGTTTACTTGACTACATGGCCAGGATCCTTAAGAATTCTTTACTTGACGACAGGGCCAGGATCCTTAAGACTTATTTATATTAGTACATGGCCAGGATCCTTAAGACCTGTTTAATTGATTACAGAGCCAGGATACTTAAGGCCTATTTACTTGACTACAGGGCCAGGATCCTTACGACCTGTTTACTTGACTACATGGCCAGGATCCTTAAGACCTGTCTACTTGACTACAGGGCCAGGATCATTAAGACCTATTTAATTGACTACAGGGCCAGGATCCTTAAGATCTACTTACTTGACTATATGGCCAGGAACCTTACGACCTGTTTACTTGACTACATGGTCAGGATATTTAAGACTTGTTTACTTGACAATAGAGTCAGTATCCTTAAGACCTATTTACTTGATTACAGAGCAAGGATCCTTAAGACCTATTTACTTGACTACATGGCCAGGATCCTTACGACATTTGTACTTGACTACATGGGCAGGATCCTTAAGACCTATTTACTTAACTACATGGCCTGGATCATTAAGACCTGTTTACTTGACTACAGAGCCAGGATTCTTAAGACCTATTTACTTGACTATTGGGCCAGAATTCTTAAGAACTATTTACTTGAATACAAGGCCGTGATTCTTAAGAACTGTTTACTGACTAAATGGCCAGGATCCTTAAGATTTGTTTATTTTACTACAGTGCCAGGATACTTAAGACTTATTTATTTAACTACAGGGCCAGGATCCTTAGGACCTATTTATTTGACTACATGGCCAGGATCCTCACAACATGTTTACTTGAATACATGGCCAGATACCTTTCGACCTGTTTACTTGACTACATTGCCAGAATCCTTAAGACCTGTTTACTTGACTACATGGCCAGGATCCTTAAGACCTATTTACTTGATTACATGAGCAGGATACATAGGAACTTTTTACTTGTCTACATAGCCAAGATACTTAAAACATATTTACTTGACTACAGGGTCAGCATTCTTAAGACCAGTTTACTTGACTACATGGCCAGGATCCTTACGATCTGTTTACTTAACTACATGGCCAGTTTTTTTTAGACATGTTTACTTGACTACAGGACCAGGATATTTAAGACTTTTTTTCTTGACTACATGGCAAGGATCCTTACGACCTGTTTACTTGATTACATGGCCAGGATCCTTAAGAACTATTTACTTGACTACAGGTCCAGGATCATTAAGAACAATTTACTTGACTACAGGGCCAGGATACTTAAGACCTATTTACTTGACTATATGGCAAGGATTCTTAAGACCTCTTTACTTAAATACATGGCCAGGATCCATAAGACCTGTTTACTTATCTACTGGGCTAGGATCCTTAAGACCTATTTACATGTCTACAGAGCCAGGAAACTTAAATTCTATTTACTTGACTACAGGGCCAGGATTCTTAAGACTTGTTTACTTACCTAAATGGCCAGGATCCTAACGACCTGTTTATTTGACTACATTGCCAGGATCGTTAAGACCTATTTACTTGAATAAATGGCCATGATACTTAAGACATATAAACTTGACTAAAAGGCCTGAATCCTTAAGACCTATTTACTTAAATTCATGGCCAGGATTCTTACGTCTTGATTATTTAACTACATGGCCAGGATCCTTAAGACCTCTTTACTTGACTACGGGACCATGATCCCAAAGACCTTTTTACTTGACTACATGGCCATGGTCCTTACGAAGTGTTTATTTGATTACATGGCCAGGATCCTTAGACCAGATTACTTGACTACACGGCCATGATCATTAAGACCTATTTACTTGTCTACAGGGCCAGGATCCTTAAGACCTATTTACTTAACTACATGGCCAGGATGCTTAAGACATGTTTACTTGACTACATGGCCAGGATCACTAAGACCTGTTTACTTGACTACAGGGTCAGGATCCTTAAGACCTATTTACTTGACTACAGAGCCAGGATTCTTAAGATCTATTTACTTGACTACATGGCCATGATCATTACGACCTGTTTACTTCACTACATGGTCAGGATCCAATAGACCAGTTTACTTGACTACAGGGCCAGGATTTTTAAGTCCTATTTAATTTACTATAGGCCCCGGATCCTTAAGATCATTTTACTTTACTAGATGACCAGGATCCTTACGACCTATTTACTTGAATACATGGCAAGGATCCTTAAGACCTGTTTACTTGACTACAGTACCAGGGTCCTTAAGAACTATTTACTAGACTACAGGGCAGGATACTTAAGACCTGTTTGCTTTCTACATGGCCAGGAGCCTTACGACCTGTTTAATTGACTACATGGCCAGGATCCTTAAGACCAATTTACTTGACTACAGGGCCAGGACCTCTAAGACATATTTACTTGACTACATGGCCATAATCATTACGACCTGTTTACTTGACTACAAGGCCTGGATCCATAAGACCTGTTTACTTGACTACAGGGCCAGGATCCTTAAGACCTATTTACTTAACTACAGGGCCAGAATCCTTAAGACCCATTTACTTGAGTACAGGGCAAGGATCCTTAAGACCTATTTACTTGACTTCACGGCCATAATCCTATACGACCTGTTAAATTGACTACAAGGCAATTATCCTTAAGATCTGTTTACTTCACTACATGGCCAGGATTCATAAGACCTGTTTACTTTTCTACAGGACTAGGATCCTTAAGACCTATTTACTTGACTACAGGGCAAGGATCCTTAAGACCTATTTACTTGACTTCACGGCCAGGATCCTATACGACCTGTTAAATTGAATACATGGCCAGGATCTTTAAGACCTGTTTACTTGACTAAAGGGCCAGAATTCTTAAGACCTATTTACTTGACTACAGTGCCAGGATTCTAAAGACCTATTTACTTGACTACATGGCAAGGATCCTTACGACCTGTTTACAAGACTACATGCCCAGGATCCTTAAGACTTGTTTACTTGACTACAGTGCCAGGATCCTTAAGACCTATTTACGTGACTACAGGGCCAGGATCCTTAAGACCTATTTACTTGACTACATGGCCAGGATCCTTACGACATGTTTACTTGATTACTTGGCCAGTATTCTTAAGACCTGTTTACTTGACTATAGGTCTAGGATCCTTAAGACCTATATCCTGTACAAAAGAGCCAGGATCTTTAAGACCTGTTTACTTGACTATATGGCCAGGATCCTTACGACCTGTTTACTTGACTACATGGCCAGGATCCTTAAGAATTGTTTACTTGAATACATTGCGAGGATCCTTAAGACCTATTTACTTGAATACATGGCCAGGATCCTTAAGACCTATTTACTTGATTACATGTCCAGGATCCTTACGACATGTTTACTTGACAACATGGCCAGGATCCAATACTACCTGTTTAATTAACTACATGGCCAGGATCCTTAAGACCTGTTTAATTAACTACAGAGCCAGGATAATAAAGACATATTTACTTGACTACAGGGCCAGGATCTTTAAGAACTATATAATTGACTACATGGCCAGGATACTTACGAACTGTTTTCTAGACTACATGGCCAGGATCCTTAAGACCTGTTTACTTGACTACATGGCCAGGATACTTAAGACCTGTTTACTTGACTACAGGGCCAGGATCCTTAAGAACTATTTACTTGATTACATGTCCAGGATACTTACGACATGTTTACTTGACAACATGGCCAGGATCCTATACTACCTGTTTAATTAACTATATGGCCAGGATCCTTAAGACCTGTTTAATTAACTACAGAGCCAGGATAATAAAGACATATTTACTTGACTACAGGGCCAGGATCGTTAAGAACTATATACTTGACTACATGGCCAGGATACTTACGAACTGTTTTCTCGACTACATGTCCAGGATCCTTAGGACATGTTTACTTGACTACATGGCCAGGATCCTTAAGACATGTTTACTTGACAACATGGCCAGGATCCTATACTACCTGTTTAATTAACTACATGGCCAGGATCTTTAAGACCTGTTTACTTAAATACATGGCCAAGATAATTAAGATCTATTTACATGATTACAAGGACAAGATACTTAAGAACTATTTACTTGACTACATGGCCAAGATCCTTACGACCTGTATACTTGACTACGTGGCTAGTATACTTAAGACCTGTTTACTTGACTACAGGGTCAGGATCTTTAAAACATTTTTACTTGACTACTTGGCCAGTATCTTTAAGACCTGTATACTTGACTACAGGGCCAGTATACTTAAGAACTATTTATTTGACTACATGGCCAGGATCCTTAAGACCTATTTAATTGACTACATGGCCAGGATACTTAAGACCTGATTACTTGATTACAGGTCCAGGATCATTAAGACCTATTTACATGGCTACAGGGCCAGGATCCTTAAGACCTATTTACTTGACTACATGGCCAGTATCCTTACGACCTGTTTACTAGACTATAGGGCCAGGATACTTAAGATATATTTACTAGACTACAAGGCCAGGATCCTTAAGACATATTTATTTGACTACATGGCCAGTATCTTTACTACCTATTTACTTGACAATATGGCCAGGATCCTTAAGACCTGTTGACATGACTAAAGAACCAGGATACTTAAGTCCTATTTAATTGATTACAGGGCCAGGAAATTTAAGACCTATTTACTTGACTTCATGGCCAGGATCCTTATGACCTGTTTACTTGACTACATGGCCAGTATATTTAAGACCTGTTTACTTGACTTTAAGACCAGGCTCCTTAAGACCTATTTACTTAAATATAGGGCCAGGATACTTAAGACTTGTTTACTTGATATATGGCCAGGATCCTTACGACCTGTTTACTTGACTACATTGACAGGATTCTTAAGACCTGTTTACTTGACAACAGGGCCAAGATATTTAAGACCTATTTACTGGCTACATGGCCAGAATTCTTACGACCTGTTTACTAGACTACAAGGCCAGGATACTTAAGATCTATTTACTAGACTACATGGACAAGATACTTAAGAACAATTTACTTGACTACATGGCCAAGATCCTTACGACATGTTTACTTGACTACGTGGCAGGATACTTAAGAATTGTTTACTTGACTACAGGGTCAGGAACCTTAAAACATTTTTACTTGACTACAGGGCCAGGATCTTTAAGACCTGTATACTTAACTACAGGGCCAGGATACTTAAGAACTATTTATTTGACTACATGGCCAGGATCCTTATGACATATTTATTAACTACATGGCCAGGATCCTTATGAACTGTTTACTTGACTACATGGCCAATATCCTTACGACATATTTACTTGACTACATGGCAAGGATCCTTACGACCAGTTTACATGACTACATGGCCAGGATCCTAAGACGAGTTTACTTGACTACAGGGCCAGGATACTTAAGACATATTTACTTGACTACAAAACCAGCATCCTTAAGACCTCTTTACTTGACTACATGGCCAGGATCTTTACGACTTGTTTAATTAACCACATGGCCAGGATCCTTACGACTTGTTTACTTAACTACATGGCCAGGATCCTATACTACCTGTTTAATTGACTACATGGCCAGGATCCTTAAGACCTGTTTACTTGACTACAAGGCAATGATAATTAAAACCTATTTACTTGACTACATAGCAAGGATACTTAAGACCTGTTTACTTGACTACATGGCCAGGATACTTAAGACCTGTTTACTTGATTACAGGGCCAGGATCCTTAAGACCTATTTACTTGACTACAGGGCCAGGATCCTTGAGACATATTTACTTGACTACAGGGACAGTTTCCTTAAGACATATTTACTTGACTACATGGCCAGGATCATAACGACCTGTTTAATTGACTAAAAGGCCAGGATCCATAAGACCTGTTTATTTGACTACAGGGCAAGGATCCTTAAGACCTATTATATTACTACAGGCCCCGGATCCTTAAGACCTATTTACATGACTACATGTCCAGGATCCTTACGACCTATTTACTTGACTACGTGGCCAGCATCCTTAAGACGTGTTTACTTGACTATAGGGTCAGGATCCTTAAGACATATTTACTTGACTACAGGGACAGTTTCCTTAAGACCTATTTACTTGACTACATGGCCAGGATCATTACAACCGGTTTACTTGACTACAAGGCCAGGATCCATAAGACCTGTTTACTTGACTACAAGTCAAGGATCAATATGGACTATTTACTTGACTACAGGGCCAGGATCCTTAAGACCTATTTACTTGACTACATGGCAACATTTTTAAGACCTGTTCACTTGACTACATGGCCTGGATCCTTAAGACCTGTTTGCTTGACTACATGGCCATGATACTAAAGACCTATTTACTTGACTACAGGGCCAGGATTCTTAAGACTTGTTTGCTTGACTGCAGGACCAGGATCCTTAAGACCTTTTTACTTGAATACATGGCAAAGATTCTTACGTCCTGTTTACTCGATTACATGGCCAGGATTCTTTAGACCTGTTTACTTGACTACATGTCCAGAATCCATAAGACCTGTTTACATGTTTATAGGGCTAGGATCCTTAAGACCTATTTACTTGATAACAGGGCCAGGACCCTTAAGACCTATTTACTTGACTACATGGCCAGGATCATTAAGACCTATTTACTTGAATACAGGGCCAGGATTCTTATGCCTGTTTACTTGACTTAATGGTCAGGATCTTTACGACTTGTTTACTTAACTACATGGCCAGGATACTTAAGACCTGTTTATTTGAAAACATGGCCAGGATCCTTACGACCAATTTAATTGACTACATGGCCAGATTCCTTAAGACCTATTTACTTGACTACATGGCTAGGATACTTAAGTCATATTTACTTGACTACACGGCCAGCATCCTTAAGATATATATACTTGACCACATGGCCAGGATCGTTGCGAATTGTTTACTTAACCTCATGGCCAGGATTCTTAAACCTGTTTATTTGTCTACAGGACCAGGATCCCTAAGACATTTTTACTTGAATACATGGCCAGCATTCTTACGACCTGTTTACTTGATTACATGGCCAGGATCCTTAAGACCTGTTTACTTGACTACAGGTCCAGTATCATTAAGAACAATTTACTTGACTAAAGGGTCAGGATCCATAAGATCTATTTACTTGACTACATGGCCAGGATCCTTACGACCTGTTTACTTGATTACATGGCCAGGATCCTTAAGACCTGTTTACTTGACTACAGGGCCAGGATCATTAAGACCTATTTAATTTACTAAAATCCCCGGATCCTAAACACCTATTTACTTGACTACAGGGCCAGGATCCTTATGACCTATTTACTTGACTATATGGTCAGGATCCTTAAAACCTGTTTACTTGACTGCAGGTCCTGGATACTTAAGACCTATTTACTTGACTACAGTGCAAGGATCCTTAGGACCCGTTTGATTGACTACATGACCAGGATAATTAAGACCTATTTACTTGACTACAGGGCCAGGATCCTTAAGACCTTTTTGCTTGACTACATGGCCAGGATACTTAAGACATATTTACTTAATTACAGGGCCAGCATTCTCAAGACCTATTTACTTGACTACATGGCCAGTATCCTTACGACTTGTTTACTTAACTACATGGCCAGGATTCTTAAGACCTCTTTACTTGACTACAGGACCAGGATCACTAAGTCCTTTTTACTTGACTACATGGCAAGTATCCTTACGACCTGTTTACTTGATTACATGGCCAGAATCCTTAAGATCTGTTTACTTGACTACAGGGCAAGGATCATTAATAACTATTTACTTGACTACAGGGCCAGGATCCCTAATACTTATTTACTTGACTACATGGCCAGGATACTTCAGTCATATTTACTTGACTACACGGCCAGCATCTTGAAGACATATATACTTGACTACATGGCCAGGAACCTTAAGACCTGTTTGTTTTACTACAGGGACAGGATCCTTAAGATCTATTTACTTGACTACAGGTTCAATATCTTTAAGACCAATTTATTTGACTACATGGTCATAATACTTAAGACCTATTTACTTGAATACATGGTCAGGATCTTTACGACTTGTTAACTTAATTACATGGCCAGGATCCTTAAGACCTGTTTATTTGACTACAGGGCCAGGATCCTTAGAACCTATTTAATTGACTACAGGGCCAGGATCCAAAAATTATTTACTTGACTATAGAGCCAGGATCCTTAAGACCTATTTACTTGACTTCATGTCCAGGATCCTTATGAACTGTTTACTTGACTACATGGCCAGTATACTTAAGACCTGTTTACTTGACTACAGTACTAGGATACTTAAGACCTATTTACTTAACTACATGACCAGGATCCATAAGACCTATTTACTTGACTACATGGCCAGGATCATTACGACCTGTTTACTTGACTACAAGGCCAAGATCCATAAGACCTTTTTACTTGACTACAGGGAAAGGATCCTTAAGACCAATTATATTACTACAGGCCCCAGTTCCTTAAGTCCTATTTACATGACTACATGCCCAGGATCGTTACGACCTATTTACTTGACTACGTGGCCAGGATCATTACGAAATATTTACTTGACTAAAAGGCCAGGATCCACAAGACATGTTTTTTTGACTACAGGGCAAGGATCCTTAAGACCTATTATATTAATACAGGCCCCGGATCGTTAAGATCTATTTACATGACTACATGCCCAGGATCCTTACGACCTATTTACTTGACTACGTGGCCAGGAACCTTAAGACTCGTTTACATGACTACAGGGCCAGTATCATTTAGACCTATTTACTTGACTACAGGATAAGGATCCTTAAGACCTGTTTGCTTGACTACATAGCCAGGATACTTAAGACCTATTTACTTGACTAAAGGCCAGGAACCTTAAGAACTGTTTAATTGACTACAGGGCCAGGATCCTTAAGACTTATTTACTTGACTACAGGGCCAGGATACTTAAGACCCATTTATTTGACTACATGGCTAGGATCCTTAAGACCTATTTACTTGACTACATATCCAGGATCCTTACGACATGTTAACTAGACTACAGGGCCAGGATCCTTAAAACATGTTTACTTGACTACAGGGACAGGATCCTTAAGACATATTTACTTGACTACAGGGCCAGGATACTTAAGACCTATTTACTTGAATACATGGCCATGATCATTACGACCTGTTTACTTGAAATTATGGCCCGGATCCATAAGACCATGTTTACTTGAATACATGGAAAGGATCCTTAAGACTTGTTTACTTGACTACAGTGCCAGAATCCTTAAGACCTATTTACTTGACTACAAGGCCAGTATCATTGAAACCTATTTACTTCACTACATGGCAAGGATCATTACGACATGTTTAGTTGACAACATGGCCAGGACACTTAAGACCTGATTAATTGACTACAGTGCCAGGGTCCTTAAGACCTATTTACTTGACTACATGGCCAGGATACTTAAAACCTATTTACTTGACTACAGGGCCAGGATCCTTAAGACCTATTTTCTTGACTTCAGGGCCAGGATCCTTAAGACCTATTTACTTGACTTCATGGCCAGGATACTTAGGACCTGTTTACTTGACTACATGGCCAAGATCCTTAAGACCTATTTAATTGACTACATGGCCAGGCTTATTACGGCCTGTTTACTTGACTACAAGGCCAGGATCGATAAGACCTGTTTACTTGACTACAGCGCCAGGATCCTTAAGACCTATTTAATTAACTAAATGTCCCGGATCCTTAAGACCTATTTACTTGACTACATGGCCAGGATCCTTAAGACCTATTTTCTTGACTTCAGGGCCAGGATCCTTAAGACCTATTTACTTGACTATCATGGCCAGGATACTTAGGACCTGTTTACTTGACTACATGGCCAAGATCATTAAGACCTATTTAATTGACAACATGGCCAGGATCCTTACGACCTGTTTAGTTGACTACATGGCCAGGATCCTTAAGACTTATTTACTTGACTACAGGTCCAGGATCCTTAAGACCTATTTACTTGACTACATGGCCAGGATCCTTAAGACATATTTACTTGACTACATGGCCAGGATACTTACGACCTGTTTACTTGAAAATATGGCCAGGATCCTTAAGACTTGTTTACTTGACTACAGAGACAGGATCCTTAAGACCTATTTACTTGACTACAGGGTCAGGATTCTTAAGACCTATTTACTTAATTACATTGCCAGGATCCTTACGACCTGTTTACTCGACTTTATGGCCCGGATCCTTACAACCTGTTTACTTAAATACATGGCAAGTATCCTTAAGACTTGTTTAATTGACTACAGTGGCAGAATCCTTAAGACCTGATTGGTTGACTACATAGCCAGGATCCTTATGACCTGTTTACTCTACTACATAGCCAGGATCCTTAAGAACTGTTTAATTGTTTATAGGGCCAGAATACTTAAGACCTAACTAATTGACTACAGGGCCAGGATCCTTAATACCTATTTACTTTACTACATGGCCAGGATCCTTGCGACCTGTTTACAAGACTATATGGCCAGGATCCTTAAGACCTGTTTACTTGACTACACGGCCAGTATACTTAAGACATATTTATTTGACTACAGGGCCAGGATCTTTAAGACCTATTTACTTGACTACATGGCCAGGATCCTTACGACCTGTTTACTTGAATACAGGGCCAGGATCTTTAAGACTTGTTTACTTGATTACAGGGCCAGGATCTTTATGACCTATTTACTTGACAACATGGCCAGGATCTTTACGACCTGTTAACATGACTACATGGCCACGTTCCATAAGACCTCTTTACTTGACTATAGGGCCAGGATATTTATTAACTATTTAATTTACTACAGAGCCTGGATCCATAAGACCTATTTACTTGACTACATGGCCAGGATGCCTATGACCTATTTACTTGACTACATGGCCAGGATCCATAAGACCTGTTTAATTGACTACATGGCCAGGATCATTAAGACCTGTTTACTTGACTATAGGGCCAATATCCTTAAGACCTATTTACTTGACTACAGGGCCAGGATCCATAAGACCTGTTTAATTGACTACATGGCCAGGATCCATAATACCTGTTTAATTGTCTACAGGGCTAGGATTCTTAAGAACTATTTACTTGTCTACAAGGCCAGGTACCTTAAGACCTATTTACTTGTCTTCATGGCCAGGAACCTTATGACCTGTTTACTTGAATACATGGCCAGTATACTTAAGACCTGTTTACTTGACTATAGGACAAGGATCCTTAATACATATTTACTTGACTACAGGGCCATAATACTTAAGACTTGTTTACTTGACTTTATGGCCAGGATCTTTACGACCTCTTTACTTGAATACATGGCCAGGATCCTTAAGAATGGTTTAATTGACTACAGTGCCAAAATCCTTAAGACATATTTACTTGAATACAGGGCCAGGATCATTAAAAACTATTTAATTTACTACAGGGCCTGGATCCATAAGACCTATTTAATTGACTACATGGCCAGGATCCATAAGACCTGTTTAATTGTCTACAGGGCTAGGATCCTTAAGACTTATTTACTTGTCTACAGGGCCAGGTACCTTAAGACCTATTTACTTGTCTTCATGGCCAGGATCCTTACGACTTGTTTACTTGAATACAGGGCCAGAATCTTTAAGAATTGTTTACTTGATTACATGGCCAGGATCCTTACGACCTATTTACTTGACTACATGGCCAGGATCCTTAAGACATGTTTACTTGACTACAGGGCCAGAATCCTTTAGACCTATTTACTTGACTACAGGGACAGGATTCTTAGGACCTGTTTCCTTGACTACATGGCCAGGATAAATAAGACCTATTTACTTGACTACAGGGCCAGGATCCTTAAGACCTGTTTGCTTGACTACATGGCCAGGATCCTAAAGACATGTTTAATTGACTACATGGCCAGGATCTTTAAGACCTATTTACTTGACTACATGGCCAGGATACTTAAGACATATTTACTTAACTACATGGCCAGCATCCACAAGACATATTACCTTGACTACATGGCCAGTATCCTTACGACTTGTTTACTTAACTAAATGGCCAGGATACTTAAGACCTCTTTACTTGACTACAGGACCAGGATCCTTAATATCTATTTAATTTACTACAGTGCCCGTATCCTTAAGACCAATTTACTTGACAACATGGCCAGGATCCTTACGACCTGTTTACTTGATTACATGGCCAGGATCCTTATGTCTCGTTTACTTGACTACAGAGCCAAGATCCTTAAGAACTATTTACTTGACTACAGGGCCCGGATCCTTAAGACCTATTTTTTGACTACATGGCCAGGATCCTTTAGACATTTTTACTTGACTACATGGCCAGGATCCTTACGACTTATTTACTTAACTACATGGCCAGGATCCTTAAGACCTGTTTACTTGTCTACAGGACCAGGATCCCTAAGATAATATTAGTTGACTACATGGCCAGGATCCTTACGACTTGTTTAATTAATTACATGGCCAGGACCCTTAAGTCCTGTTTACTTGGCTACAGGGCTAGGATCCTTAAGACCTATTTACTTGACTACATTGCCCGGATCATTAAGACCTATTTATTTAACTACATGGCCAGGATCCTTAAGACCTATTTGCTTGACTACATGGCCAGGATCCTTAAGACTTGTTAATTGAATACAAGGCCAGGATATTTCAGACCTGTTTATTAGACTACAGGGCCAGGATCCTTACGATATGTTTACTTGACAACATGGCCAGGATAATTAAGACCTGATTAATTGACTACAGGGCCAGGATATTTAAGACCTATTTACTTGACTACAGGGCAAGGATAATTAAGACCTATTTACTTGACTTCATGGCCAGGATACTTAGGACCTGTTTACTTGACTACAGGTCCAGTATCATTAAGAACAATTTACTTGACTAAAGGGTCAGGATCCATAAGATCTATTTACTTGACTACATGGCCAGGATCCTTAAGACCTATTTTCTTGACTTCAGGGCCAGGATCCTTAAGACCTATTTACTTGACTTCATGGCCAGGATACTTAGGACCTGTTTACTTGACTACATGGCCAAGATCCTTAAGACCTATTTACTTGACAACATGGCCAGGATCCTTACGACCAGTTTACTTGACTACATGGCCAGGATCCTTAAGACTTGTTTACTTGACTAGAGGTCAAGGATCCTTAAGACCTATTTAATTGACTACAGGGTCAGGATCCTTAAGACATATTTATATGACTACATGGCCAGGATACTTACGACCTGTTTACTTGACTATATGGCCAGGATCCTTAAGACCTGTTTACTTGACTACAGTGACAGTATCCTTAAGACCTATTTACTTGACTACAGGGTCAGGATCCTTAAGACCTATATACTTGAATACATGGCCAGGATACTTACAAATTGTTTACTTGACTTTATGGCCCGGATCCTTACAACATGTTTACTTAAATACATGGCAAGGATCCTTAAGACTTGTTTACTTGACTACAGTGGCAGATTCCTTAAGACCTGATTGCTTGACTACATGGCCAGGATCCTTATGACCTGTTTACTTGACTACATAGAAAGGATCCTTAAGACCTGTTTACATGTTTATAGGGCCAGAATACTTAAGACCTAACTAATAGACTACAGGGCCAGGATCCTTAATACCTATTTACTTTACTACATGGTCAGGATCCTTACGACCTGTTTAGAAGACTATATGGCCAGGATCCTTAAGACCTGTTTACTTGACTACACGGCCAGGATACTTAGGACATATTTATTTGACTACAGGGCCAGGATCTGTAAGAAATATTTATTTGACTACATGGCCAGGATCCTTAAGACCTGTTTACTTGAATACAGGGCCAGGATCTTTAAGACTTGTTTACTTGACTACAGGGCCAGGATCTTTATGACCTATTTACTTGACAACATGGCCAGGATCTTTACGACCTGTTAACATGACTACATGGCCACGTTACCATAAGACCTCTTTACTTGACTATAGGGCCAGGATATTTAATAACTATTTAATTTACTACAGAGACTGGATCCATAAGACCTATTTACTTGACTACATGGCCAGGATGCCTACGACCTATTTACTTGACTACATGGCCAGGATACTTAAGACCTGTTTATTTGACTACAGGGTCAGGATCCTTAAAACCTATTTACTTGACTACAGGGCCTGGATCCATAAGACCTATTTACTTGACTACATGGCCAGGATCCCTACGACCTATTCACTTGACTACATGGCCAGGATCATTAAGACGTGTTTATTTGACTACAGGGCCAAGATCCTTAAAACCTATTTACTTGACTACATGGCCAGGATACTTTTGACTTGTTTACTTAACTACATGGCCAGGATCCTTAAGAACTGTTTACTTGACTACAGGACCAGGATCCCTAAATATTTTTACTTGACTACATGGCCAGGATCCTTACGACCTGTTTACTTGATTACATGGCCAGGATCCTTAAGACCTGTTTACTTGACTACAGGGCCAGGTTACATAAGACCTATTTACTTTACTACAGGGACAGGATCCTTAAGACCTATTTATTTTTCTAAATGGCCAGGATCCTTAAGACTTATTTACTTGACTACATGGCCAGGATCCTTACGACTTGTTACTTGAATACATTGCCAGGATCCTTAAGACCTCTTTATTTGACTACAGGAATAGGAACCATACGATATGTTTACTTGACAAAATGGCCAGGATAATTAAGACCTGATTACTTGACTATAGGGCCAGGATACTTAAGACCTATTTACTTGACTACGGGGCCAGGATAATTAAGACCTAATTACTTGACTTCATCGCTAGGATCATTATGACCTGTTTACTTGACTACTTGGCCAGTATACTTAAGACCTGTTTACTTGAATACAGGGCCAGGATCCATTAAACCTGTTTACTTGACTACAGGACCAGGATCCTTAAGACCTATTTAATTTTCTACAGGGCCCGGATCATTAAGACCTATTTACTTGACTACATGGCCAGGATCCTAAAGACCTATTTACTTAACTACAAGGCCAGGATCCTTAAGACCTATTTACTTGACTAAATGGCCAGGATCCTTAAGGCTTTTTTACTTGACTACAGGACCAGGATCCTTAAGACCTGTTTGCTTGACTACATAGCCAGGATCCTTACGACCTTTTTACTTGACTACATAGCTGGGATCCTTAAGACCTGTTTACTTGACTACAGGACCAGGATCCTTAAGACCTTTTTACTTGACTACAGGGTCAGGATCCTTAATACATATTAACTTGATTACATGGCAAGTATCTCTACGACTTGTTTACTTGACTACATGGCCTGGATCCATAAGACCTGTTTACTTGTCTACAGGGCTGGGAACCTTAGGACCTATTTATTTGACTGTAGGTCAAGGATCCTTAAGACCTATTTACTTTACTACATGGCCAGGATCCTTAAGACCTATTTACTAGACTACATGGTCAGAATTCTTAAGACATGTTTATTTGACTACGTGGCCAGTATCATTAAGACCTATTTACTTGACTACAAGGCCAGGATCCTTAAGAACTTTAACTTGACTACATGGCCAGGATCCTTACGACATGTTTACTTGACT
This sequence comes from Timema genevievae, assembly GCA_902155825.1. NCBI lineage: Eukaryota > Metazoa > Arthropoda > Insecta > Phasmatodea > Timematidae > Timema > Timema genevievae. Next base: position 50,660 of record CABFWO010005214.1, read on the forward strand.
ACAAGCCAGGATCTTTAAGACATGTTTACTTGACTACAGGGACAGGATCCTTAAGACTTATTTACTTGACTACAGGGCCCGGACCCTTATGACCTATTTACTTAACTACATGGCCAGGATCCTTATAACCAGTTTACTTAACTACATGGCCAGGATCCTTATGACCTATTTACTAGACTAAATGGCAAGGATCCTTACGACCAGTTTACTTGACTACAGGGCTCGGATCCTTCAGACATATGTACTTTACTACAGGGTCAGGATCGTTAAGATATATCTACTTTACTACATGGCCAGGATTCTTATGACCTGTTTATATGATTACATGGCCAGGATCCTTAAGACTAGTTTACATAACTAATAGGCCAGGATCCTTAAGACAAGTTTACTTGACTACAGGTCCAGGATACTTAAGACATATTTACTTGACTGCATAAATTGAATTAAACTTATTAATAGGATAAGATTAATCTACCATATAAAATAATTAGTTTTAATTTAAAGGTAATTTAATTACTAAAATTAACTTAAATTATAGACTGATGATTTTAAATAAAGTGAATTAAACTTATTAATA
>CABFWO010005215.1:0-13307 GCA_902155825.1 Timema genevievae
GCACTTATGTCATCAAGTTTATGATGGAGACTTCTAATATTAGCATAGAAAATGGACACACTGGGATTCGGGTAGCAGTACTTGAAATCCCTAATTGTGTCAAGCCCTAGCTCATATGTTTTCATAGGCTACTGTGTTTAAGGGAACTAAAGTTAAGGTTAAAAAAACTGGCATTTGAGATTAACTTAATATAACTATTTATGCTAATACTAGTAAGGGCAGTTTGGGGCACAATACCTGGTATTGATGTCATCATCAAATATTGCAATAGGTTGTTTAACCATTTAACCACTTGACTCTTGATTTGTAGGGGGCATAATAAGATGTATAAGGTAGCACATATATTATAACTCCTAACACAGGTAATATTAAAGGCTGGCAAAACAGAATATAGTGATAAATAAACTAAAGTACCCTAAAGTAATACATGATATTATTCACATTGGATATTAAATTATTTTTTTCTTTCCATTCTTCTTCCTATTCAGAGCTACAAAGCTATCATCCTTTTGTTGTGCAATGACTTCAGGCATGTTAGCAGGTGTACCAACACTGTCATCCAAATTGTTCCCGGTATACCTAATGGTTGCAGAGTTGTCATCAGATCTTAAAAATATCTTGCCATTTTTAACTCAACAATATTTATAACTCCCATCATTTCTGAGGTTCCTTGCTTGGTAGAACCACAGATTATTCAGAGGTGTTAGATGCTCTGAGATGTACAGCGGGTGGCCAGCAGCATTTACAAGCTTTGTGGAGTTAACATTTTAAAGTTTATGCTTATTGAGTAGAAGGGATTCCTTGATAGATCTCCGCGTGAATTTCACTATTATGCTTGGGACGCTTGATTTTTTAGCTTGCAGTCAATGGGCTGTGTCTATGTCCGTTGGCTCCACTTTTACTCCCAACTCAAGGCCTAGTTTGATTACAAAATCTACAACACACTCGTCGGTCTCTTTGGGCAGTCTGTCTATAATAATGTTGTTTATTCTTGAGTATTGGTTCAACTCATTTAGCATTGCGTCTTGTAGACTAGTTATAGTTTCCAGGGCTGAGACACGATCCTTCACTTTTGTTACTTCCTCATTCTTTTAAGATAAGCTAGTCAAAACCTCAAATACTTTGTCAATTCTTTTGTCTAGACTTTCGTGCCATTTACTGTCTGCACTGTCCAACTCGTGGCACTTAATACAAAACCACTTTACATGCGTATTACGTGAAAGGTAACCAAAATCTTCATTGCTCACATTCGCTCACTTTATGTGGAATCACTTCCTACAATTTTCTTTACAAAAAATCACTTTTTGCCCCCCGACTACTGTATTTCCACAACCTCCACCACAAAGGTTAACTGAACCGGATGCCATCTTGAGTCAACTTGGGTTGGGACCTCAAATCCTCAACTATTTTGAATCCTGAAAGAAATTCGAGGATTCAAAAAAATTTAGGTTTTGAGACTTAGATCCTTATAAAGAAAGTTTTTTCAATTCTCCTAGGGAAATTTGTTTCAGAGCTCTAACACTGCTTATTGGTGGATTCAAACTAGTTATAGATAGGATGAACTTAACAACCAAGCCCCAGACCAGTAATTTAACCTTAACTGAATGTTTGAATGTTTAAATGAATGAATTACAAGAACGAATGCTATCATTTAGTTACTATTTGTATTTTATTCTACTATATTTATATTTCCTCTTTTGTTCATAATTTCCCCCTAGATTTAGATTAGAGATTCGGGATTCAAAGGTAAATTGGACTTTTTGATTCGAGATTCAGACTCTTAAAAGTGGCTTTGACCCACTTTTAATTGTATCTAAATTTATTGTAATGGAGATTAAAGGGAGATTAAGGTACACATCAAGTTTTTAGCTACAGAATTTTATTTGTATTATTATGATAAAAAAACAGTTTTATTCATATTAATACACACTTTAAGATTATGAATAATCAAATAATACAATTTTAAGACTGCTTGTACATTTTTTAAAAGTATACAATTAAAATGTAGACCTACTCACTTAACGCACGGAAGAATATATAAATATTTGAAGGAATGTCAATCGGCACCTTAAATATTTGAGAATGCATTAACAATAGTCAATATCTTAATTAGGTACCTATTAACTATTCCAGTTTACCAAAACCTAACACACTATATATCATTGAAAGTAGTCAAGCAGAGGGAGACCTTTTAAAAAGCGTCAGAAGCCTGGTCTGTAATAGAGATGTGCTGCAGAAGTGCAAAGGATCTATGCACAGGTTGTATGTTCCAGTGTTGCAGTAAGCATTAGAAACTTAGGTAATGAAGGAAAGGGATACAAGCAAGATACAGGCATGCAAGATAAACTTTCTTAGGAATAAGTTAGGAGGCATAAGGATGGAAAGGGTAAGAGAGAGAGAGTGAAGGAGGAACCCCTGCAGGATAAAATAGAGAAGGTGAGATTGGGGGGGTATGGACATGTGAAGAGGATGCTCGAAATGGAGGTGGTGGGCAGGAGACCTAGAGGAATACCCAAAGACAGGTGGCTGAAGGGAGTGCGAAGGGTGTGAAGAGTAGAGGCTAGATTGGGCCATTGTGGAGGAAGAAAAGTGGTGGGAAGATAGGACTAAATGGAGAGGAGTGTGAAGAGTAGAGGCTAGATTGGGCCATTGTGGAGGAAGAAAAGTGGTGGGAAGATAGGAATAAATGGAGAAGGAGTGTGAAGAGTAGAGGCTAGATTGGGCCATTGTGGAGGAAGAAAAGTGGTGGGAAGATAGGACTAAATGGAGAGGCGTATGTTCAAGACAGACCATGCGAGTGGCAGGAAACTGTATTATTATGACGATGAGTCCTCTTATTTCTGGAAATGTCTCCTGCACAACATATTGTATCAACTTCTGTAGGTAATTTATTTAGAGTCTTGATTATATAATTAAAGAAAACTTTTTGAGGTATTGGCTTGAGACAGTTAGTGATTCACTATTTGTTTCAGAAATTGCTGGTGAAGGCAACCAGCCAGATCCAACAGGGACCCCGGTAGAGCCCAAAAAAAGAAAAGTATTGAGACCACAACCGAAATTAAATGCTGAACGGTAACTAAACATGCTTTAATTAATTATTATATTAGGTATAGGCCTACTTTAATTCTGTTTCAAATGGTGCTCAAAAAAAGCTGGTGTTACTTTATTATTTATTTACAATATCAAACCATTATATTCTAAAAAAAATTAAATATACTTCAGTAAATAATTATCTAAGTGAAAGTTACTGATTATTATTTCTCATCTTTTTGTTAAAAAATTGCATTCGATTTCATTAAACATAGTTCAAAATTTATTTTGTCATGGAAAATAAAAATCATAGGTTACTATCATACAGTAACTTTTTTTTGTTATATTATGAAGGTTGTTTATTGATCATATCCGGAAGAAAAGTCTATGATGACTCATACTTGGTATCTCTCAAGGGAGACAGAGTGAGAAATAAAGTCTGTTCATGATAGGTTTTTACCTGGATGACAGTTCAAAAATCATATGTTTAGGTTTTGGGTTGCCAACACTTGTAGAAGATCACAGTTTTGTTATAACTGCTAAGTTTTTTAATTACATGTTATAGTTTACTTTTAAAATAATGTAAACTTAAGTTTTCTCCCACTATTTCTTTACGTTTAATAATTTCTTTTAACTCAATCCGAAATAATATTTTAAACATAATTGAAAGTACTTATTCTTCATTTTGGAATGTTATCTATGATGTGTAATATAGTGCATGCATTAATACCTTTTAATACAGGCAACATATTTACTTGGAAGAGAGAAAATACTTGTCAATTTTTTTATATATAATAAATTATTTTATGATTACTTTATTATATTTTGAAATATTTAACTGAATAAAATATTTTTATCCACTGCGTGGGTGCATCATTGTAAAGAACTTGGCTCTGTCATGTTCAATCACATGGTTTAAATTTGTTGGTCACTATTTTAAAACTATGTTCGCTAGACCTTTTGTGCAGATGCTTTGAATAATTTTTTTTAAGTGGAATAAAACGGTAAATAAGCTTTTTGCTGGACCTCAAATAAATATACAGGATATCTACCATCCGGGAAAATCAGGATAAACTGGAACCAGCCGGGAATTTGAAGTGGTCGGGAAAAAACCGGAATAAGTCAGGAATGTGTTAAATAAAAAAAGTGTACGAGAAATGTTGTTTTACTCAAAATATGAAATATAATAATCATTAAATCAGTAAATTACAATGTGATTAAGACTGTCTTTTGTTTGTAGCTGTGTAATATATGTTATATATTTCTAATTCCTAGTAGACTATGTTAATACAAATAAAAAATTTATTTAAATCTTGAAACTTATTTTTACTATTCATAAAAAAGATTAACAAAAACCTTGGGGTGAGGAGAACATAAGGGTGTGGACATACTTTTTAGTCGAGAATTTTAGGAAATGATCAGGGGAAATCAGGGAAAAGGTTGGGAATTTCATTGGTCAAGTTGAGTAGACACCCTGAATATAAATAATAGTGGCCTAAATTACTGTGGTTAACTATCACATCCATACATTACCATATGTTTTAATTACAGCTATCCAAAGTGACAGATTTCAGCTGTTAGTGTAGAGATACATTATGGACTATTTCTAGTAACTTTATGAGCAGTCATCCAAGTACACTTGGGTTGTGAATGTATTTTATGTGATGCGGCCCAGAAAAACATGCCACATGTCGCAAAAATCCTTTTTCTGTTTTTTATTTCTACTGATAGAAATCTTAATTCTGAACATTAAAAAAAATTACATCTCTAACTATAAATTTACATTTTTATTAATATTTCAAGCATCAATATCTATTTTTACCCATTTGTGGTAAATGGCCGCCAGAGTTTAATTTTAAAAAAATCTATAAAATTAAATCTTATCATTTTTTTACCATCTAAGGTATTTGGTTTATTTTTTCTGCTAAAAACATTTTTTTAGATGTTTATTTTTTTAACAGAAAAAGGAATGCAACTATTAACTGAAAAAAATTCACCTACCTGCAGAAACAAAATCCATAGAGTTGGATTCTGTTGAAATTATTTGTATTTACAGAATAAAAGGTTCTCATTTTGACTTGAAGGATGTATTAATTGTATTCATAATTATTATAGCTATAGATTTTACTCTTCTATCTTAATTTTTAATTAGCACATTGATATAAAAAAAATCCTAACTTGGTTTATCAACTTTACTGATTGTGACTAAAATGATCTCCTTTTTCTAAACTTTGGCATAGTTTTAACTACCAGAAACAATCACTAACAAATTAAAGAATAACTAAAATTAATCACTATCAAATTTATCAAAACGTCACCACTTTGGCATAACACAGGAACTAACTAGTGTAGTTGGTATTCCCTCTATAGAGGTGCAGCCTTCTTTGGCCTTCCACGTGAACTCTTTGGTGTTATGTGCTGGGGCTCAGTGTTAGCTTCCAAAATCCACTAAACATAAACAATACGACTATCAACTACTAAGTTTTCAGAGCAGTGAACAAAACAGTGTGATCAATCGCTAAGCTTATGAAAAAAAAATTGTTTTCTTCTACAAAACTTTATTAAGAATTATTACAGTACAAAACAGCACTAAAACAATTGAAAGGCACTGGTTGTATCGTTGTTTGAAATACTCATTGAAAATAGAAATACAATCAATACCACTGATTATGTAACTTTTAATAAACCATAACTCTTGTCACTTTGGGAATTAATTTAGCATTGGCGACATCCTGCATGGTTTAATTTCTCACGTAATACCTTATTTAAAGCTAGATTTCTTGTATTTATTAGTGTTGTGGTAATTCTCTTTACTGCGTCAATTTCGACCTGAATTGACATTTTATGCTCTGCTAAACAATTTCTTTGAGCGACATGTGGCATGTTTTCCTGGGCATCACATATTATATTGCTAGAGGGTAGATTTCAAGGTCAACACTTTGTGTGCAACAGGCTAGAGAAAGAGTGAAAGAATGAGAGGGTAAATTTGAGGGGTGACTACCATAAAAGAATACTGGTTCTTGACTACTGGACTTCTAAGATAATATTTCACCTTAGGAACTTATTTTATAAATATTAACTGTTTTATTTTATATTTAGTCATTTATCACTGTGGTTCAAGGTTAAAGTGTCTTATTTAAAATATGAATAACAATAGTTGTTAGCTACTCTTGGGAAAATGGAAAATATGATAGCAAATAAAGAAAATCATAGTCGTTGGATAACTTTGTACTAGTTTTGAAATAATTATGATAAATTATTAATAATTTATGCTTGCAGTTGAGCATTTTAGATTTATATAAAAGAGGTTTGTAGACTTACCTACCTATACTTGCCCTTCCCCCTTTTTCAAATAGCTTCCACAGCTTATTTAAGTTCTTTAATATGATTAGTTTTGTTAAGAATTTAATCAACACAAAATTGTGTGTATTTGAAAATGTATGTAGTTTTGTATAGTCCTACTACCTTTATATTATTATTAAAAAAATAAACCAAAAGATTGGCATCAATAATTTACAAGATTGGCAACAAATGATCAGCCTAATCGGCAAAAGGGCTGATCCCTATGTTTAATACATACAATTATGCATAGTTAAAATAAAGATGACAAAGAATAACATATTTAAAAAACATGCTTGAATAATGGAAATCAAAATCCGTTAGGGAAGTCATGAACACACAAATGAAGTAAAACTGACACTGCACACGCGCCACCATTGACCAAGAGCATTTGGCCATTTCTCCGCAGTAGCAAGAGTCAGTTGAAATTTCCGTTTCTTCCTTCCCGCCATTTGATTGCCTTAGAACAGTGTGGCCCAACTGGTTACCTTCGGGCTAAATGTGCCCTTCACTGTATCCCGAAGGAAAAATTAAGGGAATACCTCAGTTGTAGGTGTGAAATAGCTAATGATTCAAATATAATTATTTATTTAAAACAATCATGATTTCATTTTATAATGTATTTATTTGATTAGTAAAGATATGTATCTATATATTTATAATGCTAAGTTGTTTTGTGAAAGTGTGTGTATGCATATTTCATAATATATCTTAGAAAGTAATAAACATTTTTTTGGTAGTAAAATTTTAAAAATTCTACTAATCAAAAATACAATTTCATATATTTAAGTATTGAAAATAATTGTTTATTAAGGGGTTGTTTGTAGGCCAATATTAAATGTATGGGATTACTAAATATATCTTCGGCCCACGGTGCAAACTGATAATCAGATTTGGCCCTTATGATGAAAAATGTTGGACCACCCTGCTTCAGAAGAAAGTTTAAGTTGGCTGCCAAAATTATAAAATATACTAGGTTTGCTATTTATAAGATATTTCTAAACTTGAAATATGGTTTTATTAATTTTCTTATAGTAGGGCAAGCAGTGGTTTCATTGCTTACATGAACTGACCACACCTGAATAATAATACGTAACTTGTTACGTGTTACCTGCTGGTGACTGAGCAACAGACAACCCTAACGAGTGAGCTACCGAGTTCCACTCCCAAAGAAGACATAGTGTGTGACTAACTTGATAGGGAGTGCCCCTAGGAGTTAGGGGAGTTTCATGTAAGAGTTTCTTGAATAATACCTGAAGTCAGTAATTAATGTAAGTAAACTGTATATAAAATGTCTTGTTATATTATCGCTTGTTAGCCTGTAAGTAATGTGTAATAATTTAGCGGTAGTTGTAATGTTAAGGTTTAGTTTCTCGAGGACAACTTCTAGACAAATGTAATTTCGTTTTGTGATAATGATTTGGGAAGTTCTATATAATGTTGGTTTTTTAATTCTAGCTCTTATATAGACAAGCCAGTCAACAGTATAGTTTCTTTGATATTATTATACCTCATCCTTCCAACAAAGGTACCGCCATTGGCCGGCTGACTTTGTTTCTTACCTGTCGAAGGTAGCGCCTTTACATTCTCGCCTCTAATTAAGGTAGCACTTGGCTGCTGCCTTAACTCCTTAAATCCTCTAAATGTCTCATTCTAAAGGGAGAGGAGAGCGAGGAGGAAAGAAGACTAAGAAGTCACGCATAAAACAGTATTTTGAAAAGCAAACCAGACCAACCATGTCTATAAGTGTAGGTGTAATGTTAATACCATATAAAAAGTCTAGGTCAAACATGTTAGCTAAAAAAAAATCTAGGAAAGTGACATATTTGGAGTAGTCTGACGTTCATTTGTTTTCAAAGAAGCTTGAACAGTAGACCAATAAAATATTACATCAGCTGTCAACCAAGCAAATTTTCCAAGAATTCCACGTGACAAACCTCCACACACAATTGCATTCCAAGCCCCTCCCTCAGCCCCAATGTTTATTTCAACCACAGCTTCATACATGTAGTTAGTTCACCAAGTATCAGTTAATAGAGTGCAAGGGATGGATGATAGGTGTTTTGTAAAAATTGCACCAGTGCCATCCTCGCTGTCAGTGAAGATACATTCATATAGATAAAAATGCATGAAGATTTTACGACAGTTGGGAAGATTGTGGCTTGGCAAGTATGTGACAAGAAGATAGGCTGTTCCATGAAGTCACAGTTGGAACAACATTTAAAAAGTGCTCTTCACACCCATAACAAGCAGCTACAGTCTTCTAAAAAGCAAGTTTTACTCACTCAGTTGGGACAAGGACCTTCCTCTTCGAAAAATGAACTCTTTAAAGAGCTGTGCAACACAATGGTAGCAGCTAATATTCCATGGTATAAACTCCCAAGTCCCACGATTTCACACATTCTTGGAGAAGAATTTCAAGAGAAATGTTCCAGATGAATCCACACTCAGAAAAAAAAGCTACATGTCTGTTACGAAGAAGTGATGGAAAACATACGAAACAAAATTGGTGACTCATATGTTTGTGTTGCTGTTGATGAATCAACAGTTGCCATGGGACGCTACATAGCCAATCTCATAGAAACGGAACTGGATTCTGAAGCCCCATCAAAACCATTTCTGATCTACTCGAAGGTTCTATAGCAAACGAATCACAGTACGATCTCAAGGTTTGTCAATAATGGACTGAAAGTGCTATGGCCTAAGGGTGTTTGCGAGGAGAAGGTGTTTGTCATGTACACAGACGCCGCCGCCTACATGATAAAACTGCAATGGCTCTCAAAGTCTTCTACACAAACCTGATTCATTTCACCTGTTCGACCCATGCATTACAGCATATTGCCGAAGAAGTAAGAGGTAACTTTCCTAATGTAAATAAGATGATATCGACAGCTAAAATATTATTCATGAAAGCACAGCAAATAATTCAGATTTACAGAGATAATCTCCCACAAGTGCCTTTACAAGGTGGAATACGTGGTTAGAAGCAGTGAACTTTTATTGTGATCATGTCAAAGAAGTCCATTCAGTAGTGAATACGTTTCAATCAGAATCAGCCATTTCCGTATGTGAATCTCAGGATGCCTTTCAAGACTCAAAAGTAGATTCTTCTTGTGCTTATATCAAAATCAACTTCGGCTGGTTTCCAAGTGCCATCAAGCGGCTAGAATCATCAGGAATCCCTCTCCAAAAATCAATGAATTTAATGGAAAATGTAACACAGAAAATTAAGTTAATATTACATAAAAATCCAAACTCTAGTCATCAGACACCGGCTATTCCTCCACACAGAATTCTCTATTCCCACCTCCACTAATAACCTCCACATGCCCCCTTCCCCAATATACCAGGCCATCCTCCCCCATCTCCAGCCAACCCTCAGAACCCCGGCAACGCCCTTCCAGCTAAATCCCCCGGAACCAGATGAACTGGGACTTTGCCGACATCCTTAAACAGGACTCATCTGACGAAGAAGAGAACCAACCCACCTCAAAAATTCCAACACACCCAGTAATTTCCACCCACCTTCCCTTCCTCTCCTCTCCTCCCTCTTCATCACCCATTCCCTAACCTCTAAAACGAACCCCTCATCCAGCCACCAACTAACTCCCTGGGCTACAACAGCAACAATCTAATCATGCTGTTCCCTTACGGGGTAGGCGAAAATTGTGCATATAGCTCCAAAAAACAACTCCGTACTTAGTCCACCCTCACTAACTTTCTACACACTTCCCTGTCCTTGCATACTTCCTTCGCTTAAACAACATCCATACACCAAGTAATACATGATCTTTTATTCTTAAATGTTTGTCTTTTTCACACATTCATCTACAACAATTAGACACCCTGTTCACATGCATCAAGACTTCATTGAGCTCATTCCAAAACTCCACTCTCAAATTCTTGTCTTCACCCTCCACCATAGAATAACCATCAACCAACATAACTCTAAAAATGCCTATTTTTATACATACCCATAGAAGTCAAGATGACACTAAATCATACCTTCCCACAAACATCTTAGCTCTAAAAAATTCCAACTGAAAATTTAAACATTTTGCAAATCCTTGAATTTTGAACATCCCCAAAGACTCTGTAGTTTCGGTGGGCCCGTATTTAGTTAAAAACTATGTGTCTGCTTTAAATTATGCTTTCGTTCAATTTCAACCTATTTAATTACGCTTGCAATGTTCTGGTATTACAGACTGAAGGGTCCTCGGGGAATATCAACATTGGAAAATGTGTTTAAGGACTTCAAGTTTCAAGGTAAAGGCTATGAGAAGCATGACTTGGACAGAGTAATGAATCAAATGAAACATTGGGCTCATCGTTTATATCCTCGCTTTCAATTTGATGACTGTTTGGAGAAGATCGAGAAACTGGGTCACAAGAAACCTTTGCAGGTAAGTGTTTAGTAATTTTTTTTCTTAAAAAAAATTCTTCTTTTGATCACATACTAAGTAACACCGTTTGATAGGCCTGCTGATGACGAGATTGAGGTTAGAATCCTGGTCTAATCTACTTAGTCTAGTCTTTCTTATTTTTATGAGTTTTTGGTTATAGGTTATGATAGGGGGCAGAAACCCCTTATTTATTTAAAAATCTAATCCGAAAAACTAATATTATGACGGTCAAAAAATACAAGTATTTTCAGGGAAGAAATAACAACTGCATCCATTTTAGCAGGATAGTTGTGCCCGGGGGGCATAATCCCCCCAAAAGTTGAATTTTGATGACAAACACTTCTTTATTAAAGGGGTGCCTAAAAAAAAGTATTTTACCAAATAAATTAAATTTTTATTATTTTGTGTTGAGAAGCTATAAAACGGGGGGAAAAAACCCCTTATCTATTTAAAAAATCTAATCCGGACAACTAAGATGATGGGGTCAAGCAATATGAGAATTTTCAATGAAGAAGTAACCTATTAATCTTTTCTTTACATTGTAATATAATTTTAAAGAGGGCAAGAGCATCCCCGGAAAAAATCCGACTAGTGCGAAGGTTGGAAGTTCGCCCCTTGATCATAATTACACAAACCGATGATTTTATGACCCTCTGTTCGGGCAGACGAGGGCCAAACAGGTTTTCCATCTTTTACACCGCCCCCCCCTTGGTTTGGAATTTTTCGGGCGGGGTTGGAGGGGGTTTTGAAGCAGGGCGGCACCCCAACATTTGGAAAGAGCAAGGTCAAGAATGGGACCTTCTTATTCTTCTTTTTCTTATTATTATTATTACATGACTTTGGTGTGTAATCAGAATGGGTAGTAAGACGCGGTGCTGAAATAAATTACATAGCTTTGAGCTAACATCCATTTTTAAAAGTGTTTCCTCCCTTAAATTTCTTTCTTTTTGCACCGTTAATTGTATACTTCCTTTTCTTGCCATTCTTCTCAAATCACAATAATGCAGAAAAATAAACATTACCTCACAGGTAATATTCATTCAACTTATAGTGCCAGTCCGTCAGGTGGCCGACCAAAGTATTCGTCCGCGCCAACAAGAACAGATAGATCACGGAAACTGTATATGGTGCTAGCTACTGGACAGGTCTTGTGGGAAAATCATATGTTTGGAAATATAAGTTCTCTCGAGAATGAGTGACATTTTCATGTTGATATTTTCAACACCCATTTTAAGATAATGTATCAATGTTTATCTTTTGTTACATTTTCTTATTTTTCGTTATGCAGCCGGCAGTTTTCTATTGAAAAATGTCAGTTTTATCGATATTGGATCACTGTTAAAAATTATAGAGGAGCTGTGAATATAAAAAGTATAGCTTAATAAACATGCTTCTATTCTTGAACAAACCATTTCCGAAAAAAAAATTTCAAAACAATACAAATTCTTGAAGATAACTTTTTTTCCCATGGCTCTACATTTCCACGCCAAATGAAAAGGGCCAATCCCCTTAATTTTGGCTTATTCCACATCCATCTCTGCTGCTTTCAAGTGCCTTCTCAACCTTGGTATTTCTATTTAAAGCATACTCTTGGATATGTCATTGTAGAAATTGGTCACTTTTGGAATGGACACCTTTAACTTTTCTTCACTGGCAGATATGAAACTGTTTACTTGAACAACCTCAAACATGGCTGCTAATTCCTTGATGGCTCTTGATCTGATCTGGAGCTAGAATTAAAGTGCTCAATGAACTCAAGAACTGCTTTCTTATTTTCTTCTTGCAGGATGAATCAAGCTTTGCTTTCTTTCTCCCTGGCCATCCTCTTCATGAACCGGGCTCTTATCTCATACTGCATTTCCATATTCACCTGATTTTAAAAGCCCCTGTTCAGTTGCCTACTCCACTAGGTAACTGCGCTCACCGTGCAGAAAAAGTCTTAGTGACACTAGCTCTGTCACCACCTTATAGATAGAAGTCCTTAGTCTGCAGGTACGCCTGTGTAAAATTAATTTTCTGAAGTACATCACACCAGATGTACAGGTAACACAGAAAAATGAAATCGCAGACAGCTGGTAAAAGACCATGTGCAACACCTCTTGTGTCCAAATTCTCATGTGAATCACAAATAACTTCAAATCACCGCCACAAGCTTATAATAAAACTTTTCTTTAACTGGCTTAGCTGCAGCATGAGTACTCCAAGGTGTTGTTGATAGCATTTTCACTGACTACCGTATGGTCAAATCAACACATCCTATTGAGGGGTGGAAGCAGCTAAGAAAGAAAACATTGTCTCAATAGTTCCAATAAAGGTCATACATGTTGAATTTTCAGCAAAAGAGTGCTTGCTGACTGCACAAGTTAAGTGAATGGTCCACACATTCATTAAAAATAGATTTCTTGTTATTTACCAAAATAATGACTTGTACACCTCCATGTATTCCAGCCAGTATAATCGTAACATTGAGTGCAGAACATCATGTCCAGTCCATCAGTTTCCGGATTTTTAATAAGGTCAGAATCTTCCCCCCCC
>CABFWO010005215.1:13340-32044 GCA_902155825.1 Timema genevievae
CCCCCTTTATTTATGTTTTGAAAAGAAGCACTTCCTGATCATTTCAACCAGAAAATTACCTGAAACTGGTATCTCCCAAAAAGAAAACATATCATACAGTTTGCAAATCTTTCTCTTAATGTCACTAATTTCATTTACAGTTTCATAGCTAGTCACTTTCAGCACTCTTATGCTTCAGAGCCTGCCATTTACACTTCTTGCTCTAGTGCATAATATACATGCTAGCAAAATAAGAATCGGCTTTATAAATTGGAGACTGATGAGCAGGGTCTGTTGACGGCCCTCTCCATCTCCATCTTTTGACATATTGAAGCATGGATCCAGCTAGTGTTTTGAGTGATTTATCTCTTGTTTCTTTTGTTTTCCTACTCTGGTATCCACTTGGCGTTTTTTATTTACTTAATCCATGTGACATAATGGAATAAAATTAAGACAAATTACTAATATTTGGAGAGAAAAAAAAAGTAAAATGTAAATCTATTGGTTGATATGTTAGTTCAATCAAATGTAAATTTTAAGGTGTCACTATTTTTTAAACTATAATTCAAACTTAAACCTTGAAAATCTTATTAAAAACTGATACATATTACAAGACGTTGATATTTTTAAAGGCCAATTAATTTTTAAAAAGGCCAAGATAAAAAACACTTAATTTAACATATACCGGTAAGTTATATTTCTAAACATGTATCGAGAAACATAGAATTTCCCACTACTGTTTTAAACTGTCTTTGTCTCTGTTTAGTTATCAAAGAGTTATATCATCATTAATTGCTATACATTTTAGTTTATTTTCAATTTTTTCTGATAAATATAGTTGTAATTTGCTTAAAGGTAATATTTCTTAGATATGAATAGCCTTCTACTAACATAATTGTTTTGAAAATCTTTGTATATTCAATTATAAAATTAGTAGCAATTGAGTGAAAGCCCTTTTTAATTTTTCTTTTTTTCCTTTAATTACTACTTCGTTATGATATAGGTTTTCAAAAACTAATTACCGCATTATTTTAGCTAAAATATCAAAAAAATTGACAGTAAAAAATAAATAAAAAACCAGCAGCAATGAAAACACCAGAGCTTGCTTGTAGCACATCATTGTAATTGGATAGTAATGACAGGTCTGACCAGAGTGCATATGCATTAGGTTCAAAAGGTAAATTATCATAAGAGTTTTAGCCATGTAGGTATATTGATACAATATATGGAAGTTGGGCTTATGAAAAATATTTTTGTGGCTATAACTAACTACATTGATATTTTTTTAAATATTAACATTTTGCTGAAACACTGCACATACATTTATCAACATAATTTTGGTGTCTTCCCCTCTAATGGTGTCAGCCTGTGTGGTCTGCATCTCCTGCAACCCCTTGGTGACGCCACTTAACATACCTTTCCTAAATATTTTAATTGTATTTTAAAATGAAGAAAACAATAGGACAGAAGTTTAAAAAATTTACCCCACAAATAAGTACTACTACAGCTTTGATAATATATTTCAGACCTATGTGAAGAAAATTCGAATGGGTTTGGAAACATCTGAAGAACCCATGAATTTGATCGATGATGACGATAATATTACTACTGAAACGTTAACCAACGATGATTTGCAACCTCCAGTAGATGCATTTGATGAGTTGCTTAGTCAGCAGTTATTGGAGATGAGAGCTAGACAAACTCCTCAACCTCCAGTTGTTTCTCAGCATGTGTTGCAGCAGCAACCAGTGGTATGTTTTAAAAAACTAAAAATACCACAACTAGGGGCTAAGGCAGACAATCGTCACCCGACAATGCAAGTGTTCTATGTCCAATTTTTTCACTTTTGTGTAAAAGAGCATTGAAGTTTGACCTTGTGTATAAAACTAATGTTACTAGATGAAAACTCGAGTTTGTATCTTCTTAAGTCTTCTTAAGTAGTCTCAATTTCACCGCAGGTGAAACAGATGCATTCTAAATAGACTTAATCACCAAATATTTCAAATTTAACAATTTTGGAGATAGAACACTTGCATTCTTGGGTGACGAAATGTTTGCTTTCTTACCAGTTTTGGTTTAGTAACAGTTGTCATATGCTTACTATGCATAGTATAATATTGAAATAATAAGTAATTATTTATATTTGGTTAAAAGTAGGGGTGGTCGGGATAATGACTGCTCGGAAGTTTATCCATTTGAGCAGGAAAATTCTATTTGCACACTCCTATCTATATTACTTTATTTTTATACTAGTATTTTAATATTTGTATTACATTTAATAATGATAGCTTCTACAAGTCTTATTTTATATATTTTATATTAGTTTAAAAATCATAAAGTATTTTTAATCTAAAGCATCATATTTATTATTTCTCGTTCCATTCCACAGTAAAAATGTAATTCCTGTACATCCTTAGCTAAAAGCGATAATAGTTACGATTTATAAGAATGTGTAAAGTTTTGGAAATCTCTGATGTTGCTTTGTGGGCCTTGTTAACTATGAAACATCCATATTAAAAGAACACAGCTCACACTTTACATTGCTGCCATTGGACGAAGAGGTAATGGTTGCCTCTTGAATAAAATCATTTGTTACCGCCCAGTCCCCTGACCTAGGTTTCATTCTATCGGAACTCATCAGGAGGGAGTGTGAAACACAACTTCCTAAAAGTGGAAACCAAAAAAACACAAAAAGGAGAGAAAGGAAAATTGAAAGGAATGATAGGACATTTAAATAGGAACATGTAAAAAGAATCTATTTTATTCAAGAGGCAGCTATTTATTACCTCTTTGTCCAATGGCAGCAATGTAAAGTGTGAACTGTGTTCTTTTCATATATCAAATGAAGTAAGCATTAAACTTAAATATTTACATTTTCTACCAAATTCAAGCTATGAATATATTTACTGTATTTCTCATACTTCTTTCTAGTTTATTGACATTGCTATTGTTTGTACAGGTTTTAACAGCAGAGCAGAAAGAACGAATGCTAAGGAACAGATTAATGGCTGAAGAGAGGCGACTTGCAAGACTCAAGGCTCAGCAAGATAAAAGTAAAAATTCAGAATTGGACAATATAAACCATAAACAAGTGACAATTGGTGAGAATTCTTCGGTTTCAACTATGGAATGTTTTGATATTTCAAATGGAGGAGAAAAGACAAACTGTGTAAACTTTGAGGACGATGAAATTATTGCTATGAATAGTAATTTTAGTTTAAGTCAAATGTCGAAGCAAAATAATATATCTCACATAGATAATATCACACATAGTATGTCTTCTCTAAAAGATATTCCAGATATTGAAAAAGTACAATCTAAATCATCTTCAAATGCTAATGATGAACAGTTAGCAAATGCTAATGATGAACAGTTAACCATTCATGCCACCAGTATGGAAATTGATGTGTTTACCGATGAAGTCACTTTTCCTAGCCCTAATAATGACATGACAACTATGTTTAACAAACCATCTATTACTTTCAGGAGTGAAAATACTCCAGAAACTAAAAATGTCACTATTATGGAACATGATGTGAATACCAATAAGACAAATAATCATCCTGATATTAAAGTTTTTCAAAATATAGAAAACATGTTTGTCAAACCATCTGAGACTATTGATGACACAAACCTATCGGAAACCATTCGTGATCACATTAGTATGGAAATTAACTTTTGTACCGGGGTTAATATTAACCCCATGCCCATAGAGAATGTTTCAAATGTGGAAAAAACTTGTGCAAGTATTATAGACGAAGACATCTTGGAAATCCATAATGTGAGTTGTATGGAAAAAAATGTTTTTACTGATGAAACTGATAATATTAGCTCCACTTTAGAAGATATTAACCAAGAGGAAATAAACTCTTTATCTGAATCAAAGGATCTCTAAGAAACAAATCATGTTCTAGAAAACTGTTAAACATCAGAGCTCAAAATCCTTGACTCACTCTGGAAGATTTCAGGGGGAATGCTAGCCAAACCAATAAGTATAGATGTTCACCAACATGATAACTTAACAATGATCACACTAATAGCAGTTTTAAGTAAAATTTATAATTATTATAACCGCGGCAGAAGGAGTGCGAGTAATTTTACAGTTTATATAGCATTACTTTTTTTGGCCAAAATAGATAAAATATTTCTCTAATAGCAACATAGAGCACATGTTTTATGCACATGCTAATAATATCAACAGATCTTAAATATCTGTCAAGGGTGTCCTGGAATTTTGTCAAAACCTTTTCTCTTTGTTAGCATGTGCAGAAGACTAAACTCTTATATTGCTACTGTAGAAATATTTGATTTATTTTTGCCAAAAAATTTCTATTCTATAAAAACTAAAAATACTTGCTCTCCCTTCTGCCTTAAGCACCTTAACAGCAGGTATGTTATTAAGTTCACTGGAGAGTGAATATCTAATAAACCATTTTAATATACTATAAAATTATTTTAATTGTTTATTTTAAGATTCATTGGGACTTAATAAAACATTTTAATATACTATAAAATTATTTTTATTACTTGGTTCAAGATTCAGCGAGATATAAATTATAAATAGCTTCTTTGTTAGCAAGTCTGCCACAGTACTTCTGAGCTCTAGTTATTTAAAACATGTGAATTTCTTTTTGATGAAAAGGTAGGGGGTGTTTCTAGACCAAATTAGCCGACAAAGAATGAGGGGGGAGGAACAGCCAACACAAGTCACAAAGGATTAATTCTTATATTAAAATATAAACAACTAATAGTTTACATTAACTTGAGATATGTGTCATTTTTAGAATGCAAGAATTTTCAAACATTTCTGGTGAGACCCGGGAGTAGTTGCAGAACCAGGCGAGCCAAGCCGTATACAATGGAACAAATATCCCTTCAAAAGTAATTTTACTATTCATTCTATACCAAATTAACATTTGCAAAAACTCTCACTCTTTAAGATGAGGCAGGGGCTCAAATTCAATCAAATATTTAAAATGCTTGGTCCTTTTTCGTCTTTCTTTACCTTGTCTTCTGCTTCAATCTCCGGTTTCCCTGGTCGATTTTCCATGTCACAGTTTTTTTTATATATCTTTTCCAAACCCTAAGAACTTCTCTAAGATCCATCACTATTTGAACTTTGGGGTCTTATATGTCTATTGTTCACACACATTTGTTTTCATTTCCTCCCATTTCCTTTTCTTTCTGGTACATGAGGTCACACTGTCCTTCCCTTTGCAATTCATTAAAATCTCATAGCATTTCTTCTCTTCATAGTCTTTCCTCACGTTTCCTGTTTCTCTTCTTAATTTGTTGTCTAGCCTTATATATTCTTTGTAGACTCTCCATTTTCTGAAGTACTTCTTTTGTTAGCCAAAGCTTTAGTGCAGTCATCTTTTCTAACATTGTCATTCAACACCTCCATAAAGATATTAACACTAGCCCACCCTTTTCCGCACTTTAACTCTTTTCTTTTGCCTAGCTTAACTTTTGCTCTATTAAATTTCTCACAATGTCACTATCATTTATTAATTTTTCTAAGTCCCACCTTAATTTTCTCTTGCTCATCTTCCCGATTGTCTCTAGTCTTGTTTCAATGTACGCCACCGGCAGATTGTGGTCCGAATCGATGTCGGATCCTGGCAATGTCTTCACATCCTTCACTCGATTATTGAACCGCTGTTTGACAAGAATATAATCTAGTTGGTGCCTGCTGATGTCTCCTGGTGTATAATTTTGTCTTTCGTTTCTTGAACCAGGTGAAAGGTAATTAGAAAGCACACCCCTCATCCCTATCCCCCTTATTGGGTAGGTAATAAACTTTATCACAAAAATAAATTGACACAAATAATTTGGTATTTCAGACAACTCTGGGACTCTTTATTTTATTTTTGAATTCACATTTGAATTTTCTTTTTTAATATTCACACACCATGAATAGTACCACTCACTATCACATAGTTTAGATTGCTTTATGGTTTTATATTTGTCAGACTTTAAGGGTTCACTTGAATTTTGTAATCTGCTTTTATATTCTAGATTAAGTCTGATTAATTTATTACAAAATCATGAAAAACTTAGAACTGTTCGGAAAAAAAATTTGGAAATTGGTTGTTCTAGAAACCTGGTGGGAAAAAAATTATTTCTCAGAATTTTTTGGGAAAAATTAATATAAAAAAAGTTACATTTAAGTACTCTATCAATGTGACATTTGTATCTAATGCTCAATAATATTATTAATTTACTAAAATTAACCTTATCTGTCTTTATTTAGATAAATACCCAAAATTTCAGCTGCTTTTACTTAATTAGCTACCCTACCTACTCAAAACTGAGCGCCATTTAATAACACACATACTAGGCTAATTGATGGTAATATTTATCTCTGGGTAGATTTAAAATAGGAGACATATGTTTCTCGAAAGATAACAATAAAAGTGGCTTTTAAATACTAAATCTTGCGTGAAATATATCTTCACCACTTATTTTGCATCAAAACACACCATGAAATATATCTTCACCACTTATTTTGCATCAAAACATACATCTTACATTAATTTGGAATGGCATCCATTTGTTTGTTTTTTATCTTAGATAACAATGACGAAAATTTATGCTGACTTAAATCTGAGACTTGATTTTAATGTACTTTTATTTGCTGAAACCATAAATAATCCCATCAAGTTTTTTCTCAAAAGAACTTTTAATATCTATAAATGGGGAAAAATAGGGTATTTTGGGCTGATGGTTTATGAGGTAAACATATTTACTAACAATGGTATTATATATTTTAAAATATAATTGACTAGCAGACAAATATAGTAGCATAAACTTCAATGAGTAAGTTACTCAAGTTTTCAGGGAATACATTTTTGCTTGGAAGATGTCCTTGAGTGCGCCATACTCCGACAGTCCCTTTTAAAACTCCAACAGTAACCGTCCATCATATAAGTGTCCCATCTTCCTTTGGGTCGCTCTTCCATAATTTTTAAATCTTGATGAAACCTTTCACTTTGTTTATCACTCACATCACCTGGATTATTAGGAAATCTAGCAAGATGGCTGTTGAGAAAATGAAGTTTTATGCTCATGCTGCAGCCAAGGCGGTGAAAATGTTTTAGCAATGTTTCGACAATATCTTTGTAATTTTCTTTTTTTTTTTTGCTACCCAGGAAATTATTAACAACAGTAACAAATGAATTCCATGCATTTTTCTCAGTATCATTCATAGAGCTAGGGAAATGCGTATCTTTCATTAAGAGTTCTAATTTCAGGCCCACTAAAAACACCAGCTTTTATTTTTTCTTAACTAAATTGTGGTAATTTTTCACAAATGTACTTAAAGCAATTACCTTCTACATCTAAAGCTTTTACATACTGCTTCATGACACCAAGTTTGATATGGAGAGAAAGGAAAGATGATTTTTTTTCTATCTGCTAAACGCTGGTTTATGACTTTTTTCCTCCAACTTTTAAAGATGTTCTTACTGGCCAGTTCTTTTAAGTCCAATGTTTGTCCCTGGCCCGACTATCCCAGACACACAGAAAACCAGGATATTTTGTATACCTTGTTGGCCAAGTAAAAAGTTAACTATTTTAAGATCTACACAGATGATATGGTCACCATATTTGAGTAACTTTAAAACTTTTTCAATATCTTCATATCTTTCCTTTAGATGGATTGAATGACCAATAGGAATTGATCCATACAAATTCTCATTGTGGAGCAATACACACTTAAGACTACTTTTAGAACTATCAAAAAACAGGTACCACTCATTTGAATCGTAACTTGTCTCGCGCATTGCGTTTAACAAACATGACACATCATGACAATAAACTAAACCACTTTCAACTCTGAAGTATTGTAAAAGGTCATATTCCCTTTTACGATAAAATGTTATTTTCGTACCATGCTCAAATAAATTTTTTTTTTAATCCTGAAGCTGGTAGTTCAGACAACTCTTTAAAAAGACCCAAATCTCTTACTAAGTCATTAATTTCTTCCTGATTAAAAAATTGCGGCCCTGAGCTAGAACATGAACCAGTATCATCATAATCTTCAAAATCCACACCATATTTAACAACTTCTGTCATAGCCTCCTCTCCCTCAAATTACGGAGGTACATCAAAAAATGGGCAGGTATTTCATCTGAATGAGCAACTGGGCGAATTTCTCATCCAAGACTTGGGTATATAATTCAATTTTTTGTTTTTTATTGTAACCCAAAGTCTGGACTAGGCAAAAATAGCAATCATCTACATGATTTTCGGCTCTCGCCATATCATTGAAATTCAAATAGTAATTTATTTCGCTTACCTTTTGTCCATTGTCACAAATTTTCCACACAGGGCCTGCATACATTGCGTGGAGCCCAATACTTGTTTTGATCCCCAATCTTTACATGAAAGTAAGCAAAATAGGCCTTCACAAAGTCACTAATACTTGTTCTTTGACCAGGTACAGTAAAGCTTCCACATATATAGCAAAAAGAGTCTGGACTGTTCAACAATTTCGTCTGCCAGACAAGATGCCAAGTCCAACAAACAGAAGGTTATGTATTGCTCAAATGTAAAGATGCCATATCATAGTCCAAATATATGTCAATCCACAATTATTGTACAAATAAAATAATACTTGAGTGAAATCTCTTAGAGAGCCAGGTCAATAACATACAATTAGTAAACAGAGGTAAGCATATATGCTAGGAGGAACTCTAGATGAAAAGTGACTTGGGCGTGGTGCTGGGAGCGGGAGAAGAAGGGAGAATTGGCGAGAAGGCGGCACTCCCTCTGTTGGTGTTGGCCCAAGGTCACATAGAATTATGAAGCTAAATAAATGTTCGATGGCCTTCCTGACAGCCACATAAGTTTTATTCCAATAGAAAGCATGTTATACCACTTGCTTTAAAAAATAGTTTTTAATGATAATAATCTCATTTATTTCACTCACTATATCAATTATTAGAATGAGAACAATTTTTATAACATAACGATCAAGTGTTGAATTACCTATAATTTGTACAGATTTTTATCAGCAAATCTCATGTAAATTATGTGATCAAAAATTTGAGTCATTAAAAATCATAGTGATAAACACAGAATGCGATAGTTCAAGAACTTGAATTAGTGTTATTTGAAATCAGCGTATCGAAATTAGTTGAAATCAAGTGTCAAGTCTTAGAAGAGAAAAATATAAATATTGATGGCCATTGTAGTAATAGTTGGGTATACTAGTATTTTTAAAGTCGAACAGCGCTTATTGTGAGAGTAAATTTTTGTAACTAAAATGCATAAGGTAACCAGACACACAGGCTCTGTTGAGACATATTTTTGGTATTTTTATTGACAAGACTGGCTTACTTTTATTATTTTAAATTAGTTTGAATAGCTAGATGTTTTATTGCACAAGTAGTTATTAAAATTTGTGACTAACTTTTTTAGTTAATCTTAAAATCAATTTTTAGAATTTTTTTAATAAAAATACCAAATATCTGACACCTTAGCTCAGCCAGTAGCTTGTCTGCCTACTGAGCATAGGGTCATGGGTTCAATTTCCAACATGGCCAAAAAAATTATTATTGGTGAAATATGTGTTTACCCTTTAAAATTGATGAATTAACGGCCGGGGACTGGATGTTGTGCCCATCCTAGTCTTAAGAGAGATTATAAGGCATACGAAGCTACGACAGGCCTTGCCAGTCGGTAGCGGAAAATATATGACTTGAAAATAAGACTGACCCAGGCCACAGGCTAGAAACAGTAATGAATGTAAAAATTTATGTTTATACCAAAAATGCTTGATTAATAGCTCATTTGACCAGGTTTTTTATTTTATCTTTAATCAAAACCTTCAACATTTGTTAGAAAAATTTTTTTTTTTAACTTACAATTTAAAAATAAATTAATATTAACATTTTGTGTACATTTCTTTCCTAAAAAAAAAGTTCACCAAGATTACAGAATTTAAATTTATTGTTCAAACCTTTAAATTGCAACTTAATCAGAGTTTTTGTCTCTCTTCTCGACCTTATTCGAGATCAAATTGCCCTAATGCTACTAATTTAATCATATTTTCTTATTAGAACGAATTATAATGGACTAAATTATAAATCTGAAAAATAAATATAAGCCCAAAGTGAAAAATATTTTTAATTTCTTTTCCTGTCCTGTTCCTGCGGAATTTTGATATTTCTAGCCTGAAAATTTTCCAAAGTCAAAATGTCATTCTTACACAGGCCTAGAAAAACTGAAGAAAATATTTTATATCTTATGGAAAGTAAAGGAAAATCTTTCTTTTGTTTTGAGTAATGTTTTACTGTAAGGTACTAATGTGTTTGTTAATAATTATGTTAATTAAAAAAAACTACTATGCAATCTTCAGTAAGGAAACATTAGAGCAAACACATATTCACACTAACTTTTGAGCAGTATATTGAAAAAAACCAGTTACACAAATAGTAAAACTCAAGTTTTTATATATATATATATATATCTTTAAATCTTTAAATCTTTAAATAAAACCACTTTTGGTTTTTTTGGTGTAAGTTTTATGAAAGAAGATATGAGGAAGAAGGATATAAATACAAAGAAGGAAACAAACTCAATTTGGTTTTGTGGAAAAAAAAACCCAACACATTTCCCACTGTCCATTCCCCCGATCTTGATTTCAGTCTATTGGAACTCATCAGGATCAAATGTGAAACATTAAACATAACTTCCTAAAAGAGAAAACCAAATAGCACGAAAGAAAAATGTCTAAGAATGATAGAACACTTGGACAGGAACATATAAAAGGAATATAATCATAAGGACAAGCACACCGCGTTTCACTACTCATTTATACCATCCACTTTGTGGATTATATTAAATCCCATAGTCATATTATAAATAAGTCTAAAGTGGACATTAAATACCTTGTTTTTATTTGTTACTGCTCTTGTAAAGTTGAATTGTAACATGAGATGTGTTGATAAATAAAAGAATAGCTCATTATACAATAGACTGAGGAACAGTATCTTTATGTCTTAAGTTTATTAGCTAGACCTTGCAGCGCTGTGAAATGTCCATTGAATCATTCTAGACTTTTATCTCGATGATAAGCCATCATTTAGTAGTGATCCTCTTGCTAGTTGGGAATGCATTATGCATGAAGAAACCAGCAGGTTTTTTGAAGAAATGGAAGTCTCTTTCTGTGGCAACCCGACAGATGACCCAAGGTATCACCGGCAGAGGCAAGCAGATAGTCCACGCTACCAAGACGATGGTTTCCTCGGGGATGGGCTACATCATGTCGAACAAATTGAATTTTGAAATGGATATGGTTAAGTACAATTAATGTTTATTTGCTTGGTCTCATAAATAATATACAATTTTTTATGTGCATCACGTTTAATTATCCATTCAGGATCACATATTTACACCAATGGGACAGGAATGAGAAAGTTAGAATTTAGAGGAAATGTATCCACATTTCTGTGGAGGGGGAGAGAAACCATTTAAAAAACCTCCCCTCAGTACACCCAAACGGGATTTGAACCTCGGTCTCCCTATCACTGACAATCCAATCTATTGTGAGAATGACACATTAGACCTGGAGTGGGCAACCCTGTCACCAATCACCACAAGTGGCGAATTGGCCTTAAAAGTGTGGTGAATTTGAATTTTCCAGCTTTCACAGTAAAATAAATTTTTTCCTGACCTCATATACTGGCTCTAACTTGATTTTTCCTACATATCATTAGAAGCATTCCATGTGGAAATTGAGTTCAGATATTCAGCTTATATTTCTGCAACTTTTCAGACAAAAGGATTGCCAAATTTTGCATTAAATTGTCTTACATTTTAATCCTGAACAGTTGTCATCATCTGTGTCTAAGGCAGTTGTAACCGAGGGGTCAAAGGGTACATGGTTTGAATAGACGCGTTCAAACAGTGTATTGTTTTAAATGTTCATTTGAGCAAACTAATTTTCAATTTATTGGCAAAATTCACTTCTTATTCGTCACACATTAGATATAAATATTCGAATATCAGTAATCTCCCCGGAAAAATTTGCCAACCGGGTGGGGGGGGTGTAATACTTTGCAATATTTGATTATTTGTGCAACAAACGTTGATTTTAGCCAGACGGTGGATGTGTTCACAAGGCCCTGGGGAGAACACTGAATATAATGAATGTCACATTGTTAACTAATTACCAGTGATTTAATTTTAGATTTAGGTGTTTGTGTAGTGTTAGGTTAGAAGCTGATTTCTTCGTATAAATAGTTTGTTTTGCACAGAAATGAAATAGCCCAAACAACATGTAAAGTTTTATTTGAAGAATTAGATCCTCCAACTACATTATTTAATTTTTTTATTTACAATGGCATTAAATGAGCTAGTGACTTATGTCTTAATAATGGCTTGGTAGTAATTTAAATATCTACACTTTTGATTGAAAAAGGAAACTGCATGTCATATAAGGTAATATAATTATGATTGTGGTTAGATAGTAATGAAAATATACACCTCTCCCCAGCAGTGCAGCCAGAAAATTTGGAAGGGGCATACAGGATGCAGCCATAGTAAAATTTTGGTGGAGGAGATATTTGGAGAGTAAGAATGACTTAAGTTATTATTTGGAGTTTTTTAAGAGTGACTAAAGGCAGTGATTTAAATTATGCGATTTTCTCTGCATACAATCAATGTTAGCTTGTGTACACTCAATTTGGCTTCCGAGATATTTTATAGTTAGGGTGACCATACATACTGTCTTTTGGAGTGATGTCCTGTTGGCCCACATAGCAGGAGATAATAATGCCATAGGTACTGCTTTTTAATTAAGTACATACCTTTTTTTAAAAGTTAGATGAATTAAATTTGTTTTTGTATTAACTGCACTAATGAAAAAAGGACTTCATCCTTGAGTTTTATTATTTTGAGTTGTATTTAAAATTTATATTTTCCAAAAGCAGGATTTTGATAGGAAAAAGACCTTTCATAACAAATTCCCTCCCAAAATCACTGTGTACCTACATTTTATCTATTTGCTAAGTTCTCTTAAAGTTGTTTCTTGATTATATATATCATTTGTTCCTAGAGTTGCTTTACTTATAATTTATGTATTAATAACACTTTTATACTAAAGTACCTATTAGTTTGAAGTGATTAACAACAAAATTGGCGATTGGTGGGATCGGGAGCTGGGCAAGCAGCCTTGAATTAATTTTTTTTACATTAAATTAAGTCAAAGTTAAGTATAAATCATGAACTAATTTTAAGATGACCATTTTGGAAGTAGAGCAAAAAAAAAAATTCATAAAAATAATTTAACTTAAATCTATGGATTAAGACTTACTATAAAAATTACTAAAAGTAAGTTACAGAAGATCAGATGTTAGTCGATCAGTTTTAACAATCTCACTTTTAAAAGCAAAGTTTTGAAATATTGAAAATATAAATTTATATTAAATTAAAATAAATAATAGGATAAATAAAATATAAAAACTAACACTTTAATAAAACAAATTATGACTTACCAGTATACACCAGTATACACAACGTCTAACTGACACTGCGCATGCTCCAACATTGACAATGAGCACAAGGTGGATATTTACAGTTAATGTTTCACTCCACGATACCAAGATGCAGGTTAAACTTTGCTTTTATTCTACCTCTACTGATCGTACAGGTTCCTATAGGACGCAGATGTGCCTTAGCCTATTTCCCTCCCTTTCAACCCTCATGCCATTTAAAGGCCATAGAGGCACGGTTGAGATTGCTTATAGTAAGCTATCTCGCTATCGTGGGCTTTGTGGAGAGGACAACCCCACATACACACTTAAAAAATTAAAAAGCTTAAATAAAGATGCTGCCAAAATATATTATGTTTGGAATTTTTAAAATATCTAAGTTATTTTAATTTATATAATAGAATAATAATTATTTCGCTGAAAGTAGGCAAGCAGGTCTTTCATTGCTTACATGGACTGACCATCACTGCTAAATTTATTTATAATCGATGATGAAAGTCAAAATAGAAGTTAAAACTCTATCTATACAGAGTTTTTCTTTACATTAACATTTATTCCTTGAAATTTTAGGTATTGGTATCTAAGAATAATTTTACTCTCCTGTTGTGTGAGGAATTTGAATGACAATTTTGAAAACAGCTTTTACCATTTTTACCAGCCTAACTTGAATGTATTATTAGATAAAGCACTATTTATTTTCAAGCATACCCAATCATAACACAATAGTGTTAATTTTATTTTGCCTACAAAGCTCAAATTTATTATAACTTGAACCACTTAATTTCTGATAAAAGTTACACTATTAACCATTATATTATTTGTACTATGAACTTTTATCCTAGAGTGACAATAAAACGTTTATCTAGCACTAGAATCGGATTTCAAATATGACAGGGATGCCCAACTAGTGGCCCTCATCCAGTCATTGCCATTATTGCACGGACCTCCAACTACATTCAAAATATAAAGATGTGTTGCACACAGTAATCAACACGATCCCTTGCTAAGAATCCAAACAGTAGGCTAAGGTGGGCATCCAAAGCAGTAAAAGAAATTCATTTTTTTTTAACATTTTCAATGAGTAGGCCGATGTAATGTAGACCTACCTCAAATTTGATGAATACTGATTGGTTGGTACATATTGACAAATACACAAGTTTGATCTTTTTTGATATTAGACAATCAGTTACAGTACTAAAAAAGATTTCATGTTTAAAAACAAAATGGTGAGCTACCTAAAAAAATAAATAAAACACATGTACCAAAAGAGCCTACTTGGATACAAGTACATGTTGAGTTTTACAAATGCACCTACACTTGGTTGTGGATGGGCAAGTACAGAATAAACTATTATTATAACATAATCCACACTAACTCACTTATAAAAATATTAAGGTTGGGTTGATTTAATTTGTTGTTAGTTTAATGTGGGGGGGGAAGGGTCAGCACATTTTATGCCAGTTATGCTGCTACTTTGAACGAAGAGGACTCATACTTTTGAATATGGGGCTTAAGCAAATGTAGCTTATGCTAACATAACCTAATATGTTGATTTTTAAAGAAATTAAAATTGTCTACTAATAAGGCTACTGCTGTGTAGTTTGTAAGCTCTTGTGTTTAAGTCTGAGGTAGTGAAATGTCTGCTGTTAATTTATTTGTAACCACTAATTTGTTAAAGTAGTTTTTTATACTACCCCGTCTTACTAACTGTTCAGGTCAGTGACGTAACAACTAGCCAAAGTAGAGATGGGTTGTGAAATAACAACCTGCTCCTTTGTCACTGCTCCTCTGACGTCACATTCACAACCTGTTCCTGACAGACGAAAGGAGCTGTTCCTTTTTGTCACTGCTCCACGGATCAAATACACGCTGTAACAGGTCCGAAGTAAATTTGTTCCTCGTCTCTCTGTCACAGGCAGCGTTGGAACTGGTCCCAAGTAACCTTGCTCCTCGTCTCTGTCACAGACAGCGCTGTAACAAGTCCGGGGCAACCTTGTTCCTTTATGCTCTGGAGATATTTTGGAGCAGTCATACAGTAAAAAGGAAGTGGATGCTTTGTGTTCTTGTCACAGCACTGAGATCAGGTCCGGCGCAACCTTACTTACATAGGTCTAGTTTAGAGTTGGTTTGGGGAGTCACAAATGAGTTTTGAAGGGGAAAGCTTTCGTAGTACAAATTATTATTTCCACAATACAAGCACAGTATGTGATGTATTCTCACAATAAATTGTTACGTTGATGATTAACATTGAAGGGACCCGCTTGGTGGTAAAATTATTTAAGGCAAGGGTCAGAAATCTACTAACTGATATTATCTTGCCCACAAAATATTTAGCAAACAAACAATTTGTTCAAAAAATGGACTTAATAGCTAATCACTAATTGGTAAATGTAAAATTGAACTTTTTTGCTTTATTTTTTTTCAAATTAGCCAAACTTTTTTAAACCCATAAAGCCCGTGATAGCAAAAGGGTTGCCAGCCTCTGGTTTCTGGCTTCACTTGCACTAGAATGGACTGCCGATGACAAGGAGATTGAGGTTCGATTCCGGTTGGGTGCACTGAGGGTGATTTTTCCTAAACATTTTCAACTCTCATTCCAAACAAATGTGGGTGCACTTCCTCTAGAATCAACCATCTTCATCCCTAACACATTGACGTAATTGGCATAAATGCGTATAACCAGAACGGGCAGTAGACGCGGTGCTTAAAAAAATAGGCTGTGAGTAGGTAAAAATATAGTAACTGTGACAAAAAGGAACAGGTAAAAGGAACAGGTCCAGTGGTGGAGCAGTAACAGATTGCTCCTGCTCCACTAAAGGAGCAGTTTTTCCCATCCCTAAGCCAAAGACCCAGATGCGAACTTTTACTTCAGACCCCCTCCCACCCTCCCCTCAGTCAAATAAAATATAATTCTAAAAATAAAATGTATGTTTCTGAAAGTAAGTATATTTACAGAATATTAAATGGGCCAACATAAAGTTCAAACACGAGAATAAAGTAACACGTTTTAACTTAAATGTTTAAAATTTCTTCTTCCATGATTTGATAGAAGCAAAGTCATCAATCAGGGCTGAGAGGTCAATTTTCTCTGCTGTTCCGTAGAAAATTATTAATAATCTTCATCTTAGAAAATGTCCTTTATGCTGTTGCTTTTGAAAAAGGGATTGTCAAAAAAATAAGTAGCAAACGTCAGGATAACTGGAGCTCATGTCTGAAAACTTGGTTAAAGCAAGCTCTGTTAACTGTCGTATAGTGCTGATTTTTTCAATTTCTGGATTTTTAAGTTTTGAAAAAAAAAAAAAACAACAAACNAGTTTTGAAAAAAAAAAAAAGCAACAAACGGAGCTATATATATTTTCTGATAAGTCATTAAAATACTATTGTCGTAGTTTGAAAGAATATTTCTATAATTCTTCATCAGACAAGTTCAGCAATTCTGTGCGAGAAATAGAAACAAGTCACAAATGCATAGTACGCCTTTGTTACATTTTTTCTGTCTGTTTATTGCCTCTTGCCCCTCCGTGGTATATTATGTTCGTAAAGGGCCGAGGCCTTAATTGCCCAAGGGCCCGGATGCAACTGCATTGCCGTATCTACGCCACTGGTTCAGGTTGTACACATTTGAAATAATTATACTAATGAGGAAGGTGAATTTAGAAAAAATGTACCTGTATTTGTGTGAAAGGAGAGTGGAAAATCATTTAGGGAAACCCATCCGATTTTCCTGTTATCGGAAATCTCATGGTACTTAAGATTACCCGCCTCGGTGGCGTAGTTGGCTAACGCGCTAGTTTCGTGTTGAGTTAGACTGCCGAGGACGGGGAGATCGAGGTTCGAATCTCGGTCGGGTGAACTGGGGTGGTTTTTCCTTAGTTGTTTTCCACCTTCCCTCCACGCAAATGTGGGTTCATTTCCTCTAAATTCAACCTTCCAAATTCCTAATCCATTAGCGTAATTAGTACCTAAGCGTATAAATCGAACGGATAGTAAGAAGCGGTGCTAAAATAAATAAATACTTAAGATTGTAAATAAATCAAATACATTTTCATACAGACCTAAATAGAACCTGTTTCATTTTTTACTCGTATCTGGAACGGTGGATTTTTTTAACTAGCTTTACTTACATTTATAAAGTATTACATCAATTTGTTATTAAACTCATTATCTCATTCAAAAATCTCAAAATTGGTATTTCATTCTAAACTAATTTCCAATTAATCAAGGCGACGATGACACTAGTGTCTTGATGTCCCCCACAATATTCTCACTCCACATTGATTGGTCACACCGTGTTAGTTGCGGGATTAATAAACGGGATGTTACATTTCAAGAAGGTTCTGTAGTGTAGTAAGAGAAAAGACAGGTTATTATTAGTGGAGAAAAATATGGAGTGGTAAACTGAATAAGGGTTTCTAGAGTTACGTGCGGAGACACTTCTCTATGGAGGGATGGATGAGAGCCTCCCGCCGACCACTGGCATACACATCTCGCTTATCCGAGCAGGGATTTAGGACGTTGGTGGCACCCTCTAGGTTCGATGAAGTAGTTCTAAAGCCCCTAGATAAGAGGATTGGTGGCACCGGGAAGCCTATCGTAAAAAGACTGCTCCAGGTTCTGGAAGTGGTCAATGATGGTAGGCATCTCCATATCCTGATGCAGAGTCACATTGCGAACGTAACATAGTGCGTCGACAATGATCCTCAGAAACTTGGTTCTGGAATGCCTGCATCCTCATCATATACATGTCCGCTAGGTGGCCCCAAGCGGGACACGCATAATTGAGTATCGGCCTGACCAGCTTCTTGTACAGTTTCAGACCGTTCCTCGTGGACAGGGTGCTACGCCTCTTAAGCAATGGGCCTAAGAATCCTAGCCTTTGCCTCGCCTTGGTTAGTCTTTCAGTAAAGTACAGTCTCCAGGTTAGTTTGATGTTCAGCTTAGGTCCCAGGTACTTAGCACTGTTCGTCCATCTGATCTGTTCTACGAACAGCTGGAGAGGAACTGGCATGCAGTACTTTCTCTTCCATGTGAAGAGCACTGCTGTGCTCTTCACCACGTTGATACTCGTCCTCCAGGTGGCTAGACACCCCTTCAAAAGTGTCGAGTGCGTTTGGAGTCGCCTCTCCACCATATGCCCTCGCCACGACTGTTATACTAGAGGCCTGTCTTCCACATATATATCTAACTTGGTGTCTGCAGACTTGGATATGTCTTTCACACACAGGC
>CABFWO010005215.1:32164-44887 GCA_902155825.1 Timema genevievae
CACACAGGCTGAAGATAACCGAGCCCACGAGGGATCCTTGAGGCACTCCAGCCCGGATGCTTCTTACGTGGGAAGTGGCGTTCCAAAGATAGTGGAAAAGGTGCGGTGGGATGGATAAGATTGAACAACCTTAACTAGGTAGATGGTTAGGTTCAAGGCGAGGAGTTTGAAGAGGATATCTTCGTGCCAAACATGGTTGAAGGCCTTTGCCACATCGAGGAAGATAGCACCAGTTATCCTGTTGATATTGAAGTTCCTTGTGACCTAATCCACGAGGTGGATAAGTCTGGAAGACCTAGCATGTCCCGCCAGGAAGCCGAACTGCTTGTCC
The DNA here is from genome assembly GCA_902155825.1 of Timema genevievae. Lineage (NCBI taxonomy): Eukaryota > Metazoa > Arthropoda > Insecta > Phasmatodea > Timematidae > Timema > Timema genevievae. The sequence goes on from CABFWO010005215.1 coordinate 32,496, forward strand.
ATCAAGATGCTTCCCTCGCGAACTATGTTGGGTCAGTCTCATCAGTAGTAGTCACTCGAACAACTTGCCCAAACAGTCGAGCAAGTTGATCGGTCGGTAATACGAAGTTAGGGCCGGGTCCTTACCCGGGTTGTGAAAACGGATGACGTTGGCGTGTTTCCAGAGCTCAGGGAAGTGTCTCAGGAGCAGGATGGTGCTATATAACTCCACAAGGAAGTTAATTGTCTCCAAGGGCAGCTTTCTAAGAACCGCGTTACTGATACCGTCCGGTCTAGGGGACTTTATTAATCTTAGAGCGGCTTATGCCCACAACAATTTTATCACCTCCGTGTGTTCAGGTTCATCCAAGGGTATGTACGAGATCGCACCGATGACCTGAGTCACGTGCGAATTATGCACTGGTGTTAGATAAACTGGTGTCCTTCACTGGCCCCCTGAAAAACCTGACCTATGATGCACTGACTAGGACAGGTTCACGAATGGGTTGATAGAGAGGTCGAGATCCCTCTCCCCCTACCTTTCAAACGACAGCAGAAATCGATCACGGTGTGGAGTTCATAACTTCTACCATTAAGGAAACGCTTGAAACATTGACGTCAAGGCACCATCCTAAGAGGGCACCGCAGGCTTCCTTGCCCGAGTCTGTCCTCAGGCACGTCTAGGAGTAAAATCGGCTGAGAAAGTCTCGGCAAACCTCAAGGGGTCCAGTAGACAAGATCAACTGGAAACGCAAAGTCCATTTGGTTTGCGAGATGGTCCTTTAAGACCGGTACAGTGTCTGGAAGTACAAGATTGAGAGCCTGTGCATACAGGACAGGTCGCTGTGGCGGATGACAAGGAACTTGATGTAGATCCACAAATCAAGGCCGCCTCTTCTGGGACGGAAGGGGGTGGCCAACTTCAACCAGGGTAAGGCCGATGCTCTCTCTGAGTGCTTAGAGGCACAATTTGTACCGACTGACAACCCATCAGACCCAGTGCATATTGCGCACGTGCACAGATAAACTCTGCCAACGAAAACCTCATTGTGGAGCGCAAGTGGGTTTCTCTCAACGGCATTATGTCAACAAGATGCTTAGCCAGAAAACTGTCAAGCTCATCCTTCTGTTCCAGAGTGTGACCGTGAGCTCCTTCAGTATTGGAAGTCCTCTGTTTGGGTACCCTGCCATAAGAGACCAGGTAGAGGATGATGTGCTCCATGACCAGGCCAGGGTTACTCCTTGTAGATTCCTCAAGAAACTCGAAGAAAAATCCTATGGCTCCAGTTCTTTAATAACCTTGAGTAGTTCAATACAGTTTTTAAGCTTTTCAGTCTCACTCTCAAGGATGATGGGAGAAGGAATGGAGAGTTGGAGGACTAGGATGGAGGGGTAAGAAGGGACGAAGATGGTGGAACAGGGGACAGTGAATCGAGGAGTGGGGTTTGGAATGAGGAGAGGAGCGGTCTTGGACAGGTCCTCGACTGGAAGGAAAGAACCAGCCAAGGCTGGTTCTGGATGGGTGGCTTTGGCACGTTCCTTGGCCTGGGGGGAGGGGTTATTCTCCCTGACAGCGCACTGGCAAAATATTTCACCAGTGGTTTTGGTGCTGGAGCTGGAGTGACGGTCACCTTCCGTACCGCAACGATGCCCCGAGGGATTCTGGCCTTCGCTTAGGCCATCCGTCCTCCTTTTGCGAACCTTGGAGGATCATGCCATCTCCGCCCCCCATAAGGCCCTGTAGGTTGGGCAGCCCCTCCAGGCTGAGGAGTGGGTTCCTGAACAGTGCAGGCACTTCTTAGAAGATCGTCTCTCCTCCGGGCACCCGTCCTCTCGTGGTCATCACCACAGAACCCATACCTCGGGCTAGCACGGTAGTCCCTACTTACATGGCCGAATCGGTAGCAGTTCTTGCACTGTACATGTCCACGGGGTGACCTGCACCTCTCCACCGTGATGCGGTGCCCATACAGTACTGATACATCCTGCTTTGACCACTACCCTTATCAACCGCTCCTTCCCAGCTTTTAGGACCAGTGCTGGATCCCGAAAATAGGCAAAAGCCTTTAGAGGGTGCGGTAAGCTCCCTCTGAGCCACATTGAAGTCGCACGTGATCTTCCGGTTGCCTGATAGTCTCCTCCGGTTCTTGAAGCTTGGTGCGAATGGCCCCCACCACCTTGGAGTAGTCCTCCACATCACACAGGATGATGGGAGGGATCTTCCTCTTGGCTTTATTGGCTGGTCCAGAACCACTGGGGCCTGGTTGAGGGTGAGGAGTGGGTTGTGTTTCTACCCTTGCAATTCCGCCACTTCCCACCTTAGTCCAACCCAGTAGCACTCTGGCAGGGGCCACTTTTGGCCATGTTTCCACCGCCAGAGGTCTCTCCTAGATAGTTGGGGTTACCCCTCGGCAGCTTCTTGGCGTTGCTGGCCTCACCCCTTCGGCGGGATCTTACGATCTGATATCTATCGAACTCATCATCTAACCCCTGGATCGACTCATCACGTGTTGATGATAGGTCATTTCCTGAAGACAGTTCCTCTACGTCCACAAAGACACTAGAGCTGTCGACCCACGCAAAGCGTGTGACCCCGTCTTCCAAGTCTGACGAGAAGTCAAGAGAGCGTTTCTTACCGCGTGACACCCCTACCAGACACCATACCCTGGAAACGGCCGAATCGTCACTCGCCCTGAGAAGGGCGAGCGACTTTCAGTGGTTGCCACCAATGGCACTCTCACCTTCGACAGTTGGAGGGTCCTCGCTGGCTTCGCCCACGCTGAATTTTTTGGCTCTGAGAAGGTTCGAATCCTCCTGTTAACTGCCGCTTTTGTGCGCCTCCCCGGTAATTTGGGAGGTTGCGTCGGTAGCCTTGTTGGACCTGGAAAAGGCCGTATCGGCGTGAGCCCTGAGGAGGGTAGATTGGCGAAGGGCGGAAGCTGCCTGTGGCACGCTCACCTCTGGGAGTTGGAAGGGCCCCGCAGGCTTCAATCACGCTGAGCTGTCGGCCCTGAGAAGGACCGAGTCCCTCTGCAGACTGCCGTCAGCGTGCACCTTCCCGGTAATTTTGGAGGTCGCGCTGGCAGCTTTTTTTGCCCTGAAAAGGGCCGAGTTGTCTTCCACCCTGAGAAGGGCAGGGGACTCTTTCTGGCTTCGGCAGTGCCCGCAGGCTTGTTGCCCCTCGAGAGGGCTGCAGTCACTAAAGACCACCGCCTTTGGGCTAATGGAGGTCCACCCCGACCCCGACTCCTTTTTTCTTCTTTACCGTCGACCCCATCGTAACTTTCAGTAGCAGATCGCTCAAGCCGCTCTCCAACCAGCCAGCAACAGGAGAAGGAGGCTGGACGACACCTTGCACTCTGACCACAATATCATTTTTAAATGTTGAAATGGGGCAACCCTAGGATATACTACAATGGTGCATGTTTGAATGTCATTAATAACGTAATAAGAAAAATGGTGGAAATTGTAAATGATAGTGTTGAGGTTATTTATTTCTAAACTCTGTATCAAAATATTGATTGAAGGCATCTATATTTAGCCCGATTCAGTAGCCGAACGTTCTAAGGCATCACTATCGTGTAAGACTGGCCTGCTGAAGACGGGAAGATCGGGGTTCGAATCCCGGTTGGATCTACTGAGGGCGGTTTTCCCTAAATGGTTTCCCAATCTTCTGCCACACAAATGTGGGTTACTTTACAGAAAGTAAAGGGCAACAAATAAAAAGAAAGAATCGAACAAATACAATCATGACATTGAATGGCGTATTTTTTTTACTAAGTTTAACAGTTGAATTACATATATCCACTAGTTGTTATTTACTAAATTTTTGATATGTCTTTTGCGGCACATAAATGATAGTATTTGCTAGTTGTGTTATATTCTTATATCTTAGATTATAATTTTATTAAGAGATGTCTGATGACAGCTCTCTTAGTATCTCTAGTCTTTGAATTACATACCGAGTTTAATAACAAAAATGTTAGTATTTTTAAACTGATCTTCCTGTAGCTCTCTTAACTTACTATAGGAAGAGTGCGCCTCTTATTTCTTTCTACCAGAGCAGCAAATTTTCTTGTCTCAGCCCCCCACAGCTGTTTGTAGTTCACAACGACACCGTTTGTTTCACAGCCTAGCCTCGCAGCTAAGAACGACTATCGTGCCCAGAGTCACGTGGTGCTGACGTCAGATGGATATCTCTTGACACTCCATAGGATTCCGTGCAAAGAGTCCCAGTGCAACAACGCGTCGAGACCAGTCGTGTTCCTGCAACACGGACTGCTGGCAAGCTCTGACGTGTTCCTCGGGGTGGGACCCAGTGCCTCACTAGGTCAGTGGCGGGTAGGGTTGCCATGGCTGTCTCCCGAAAACAAAACGATTGCCTCAATTACTATCCATTCCTCTTAGTTCCTGCTTCATTCAATCGTGGTTACTACTCAATTCTATTAGTTCCTGCTTCGTACAATTATGTATAGTACTCATTCCTCGTAGTTCTTGCATCATACAATCATTTTACTACTCGTTCCTCTTAGTTCCTTCTTCGTACAATGATTATTAATACTCATTAGTTTATGCTTCATACGTTAATGTTTAATACTAATTCCTGCTTCATACAATTCATTCAATTGTATCGTCGCTCCTCCTGTTTGGTAGAAGAAGTGACTGGTACAGTAACAAGGAAAAAAAAAAAAAAGATAGGACACCCAAAACATAAGTGAGATATACAAGTTTAACAAATATATTTATTAGTATAAAAAAATAGGGAATTACTGCAAGTTAAAAGACACCATTGTATAAAAAATCCATCCATTGTTTAATGTTAGTCAACATTTGAGCAACTAGTAACATGGTTGCCCCTAATCGGCGTGTTAGGTGAGAAGTAACAAACTTGACTTACGACCAAGACACCTATGGTTTTGTTGAAGATAGAAAAGGATGTAGCTCATTTAAGAAGAACAAGCACACATTCTAGAACGAAAGTGTTGTAACCAGAATACTTCATTAATTTAAGTCGGGGGGGAAGGGGATAATCATAGCTCTACTCCAGCATTACGGCTACAAAACATAAACCAGATCAGTTTGGAACAGAAAGGTTGCTAAACAAAATCGAAAACTAGAAAGTAAATAGCCATAAGAGTGGTATCAGGAATCTAGGCTGTAACGATACTATGGCAGGCCGATTCCTCATTAGTACTGCTGGTCATCCAATAGTATAGTTCATATTCAAGAATAGTCTGGAGACAGACTATAACAATATCAAACAGGAAATATTTAAAAGGCCAAGCGGCACCTGAAGGGAGCTGGATAAAATAAACAACACTACGCGGGCCACCCCTCTGGAATAGAAGCATGTCCACGAGGTGAGTACCGTACGAAGGTAAAACAATAGGCAAACTACAAACTGATAGCAGTCAAAGACCCAACTAGGTCATGGAACAAAGCTATGGATTAACCTGATCTCCTCTTTTTCCCGATCTAAAAGGTTAAACCATCTAAAACATGGTCACACAGTGCAAGCCGTCGGGCTATCGCCCAAATATTTAAGACTAGTCATATGGACATAGTAAAAACTATAAACCAGTGTGGTCATAAGGATTACACTCTGTTTAGAATAAATTACCTCTATAAAAGAGTGGGAACTTTAAGGCTATGTCAGATGGACATAACAAAACCATACACAAACTCTATCAAAGAGTACTAACTTTAAAACCACGTCATATAGACATAGCGTGACATTATGCAAACTCTATTGAAGAGTACGTACTTTAAGGCTAACTCATATGGAAATAGTTAAACAATACAAAAAACCATATCAAAAAGTACTAACTTTTAAACTAAAGAGTATAGATTTTAACAGATATTACATTATATGAGACGAGGAGGTGAGACCGACGTGTTAATCATCATGATCACCACTCAAATTCCGACCAGTTCTTGAAGTCTCCTTGGATTCTCTTATGACGAGTAGTTAGAAATGAATATAATAAATGAAGTGAGGCTCTATATATGAAATGAAACTGACGTGTTAGAAGTGGAGTGAAAAAGGGGGGTGGGCTTTGATTTTTGCACTAATTTGATGCTGACTGCAAGTCTATCACTAATCATTCAGTCTGGCAGACCAAGATGGCAGAATTCTGGGGGCAAACCGATTTAAAAAGTCAAATTTGTAATTATTGGGCTAAGTTTAATTATTGAAAATGTAGCCCTATACTTTCCGTAGGCTATATGGCCTGTTTCTTGGATATTTGTTTTCCAAACAGAAATAATTTGATCTCACGTTAAAAAATAAGAATGGTTAAAAAAAGTTGTTTGCATCATGTCAAATATAAAGTTAAAATAAAGATATTAAAATACCGAAGGCCAAGATTTTAGAGACAGATAAATTAGTATGAATGTAATCTGTAACTGTGAATTTTTCCCTTGTGAAATGCCGAAAATCATTTGGAGGTGATTGACCCATTATAATATGAGTATTGAGTGGAGCTCAACAGGCCCAACAATGTCACAATGTGCACCTCGCACTATCCGGAAACTTTGCATGGCCCGGTTTGGCTAGCGCTCACCAATTCCCCTTCTACCGCTAGGACCCAAGGTCCCAAGAAAGAACGAAACAAGATACTTCACTTTACCGATAGCAGTCTTGTGAATCGGTTCCGTACTGTCAATTCGTTGAACAGTTGCGCTGTTTACGTTCGTTGAACGGAAGATTTTTCTTTTACGTTTGTTGAACAGTTTTGATGTGTCCACTCATGGCTTAGATATTGATAAATACGAAAATGGCTCCGGTTTTCTTTTTCTTTAATAAAGGTGAAAGTGATAGTAAAATTACTAAATATACTGAGGAATAAAATTATTAAATTTACTGAGAAGTCTCTTCAAAAGTGCTTGAATGTTCTAAAGTTGAGAATAAGTTTAAAATTTAAATATAGGGATTTGAAGATTCCTTCAGACTTTCAATCAGTTGAAAATAGTGGATACCACCTTATGTGCTACCGTAAATTTACTGCAGTATCTCTCACACATAAAATGACTGAACCGGTAAGTTTACCTTCAACATCAAGATATGTTCCTTACACGAGGTCTCACTTCACTCCTTTATCCACGGGTATTACAGGGGTTCTTTCTAAAGTAAGTATATTTTGTCACAAATGTCGAAAACAATTAAATAAGAAAGAACTACTTATTTCTACAAGAACTGATAATTTTGAAGCAAGTGTGAGAGAAGTAGTTGTCAATTTACACGATTTCAGTTTTTTGACTCAAATTGGAGGAGGTTTTGCTGCCAAAGAAGTACACTACCATCAGGTCTGTTGGTTAAAATACCCTAATAAACAACCGAAAGCTATAGTTAGTAAGTGCAGCAAAGATGAAGGGGCTCGTTTTGAATATGTCGTAAACGCCACAGTGGAATTTATACGTTCTAATATCGCCGATAAAAAAACAAGCATACCTCCTGTCAATATTGCATAAGCAATTTTTAATTTTTTACGATGATTTTATGGAAGGAAAAGAATTAAAGTATTCTGCACTGCATTTTCAAGACAAAATAGAGAAAACATGTGCTGGCATTCTTATCATCTCCAAAATTGGAAATAAGAAAGTGATACACCATCCAGATTTGTGTTCAGATCAACTCCAATTTCTCATTGCTTCGTCAACTGAGTTAATGTTGCTCAAACAAGCAGCCATGAACTTACGAAAAGACATACAGCATATTCAACCTGCTACTTTGCCAATGCAATTTACCCTAGAAGATGTAAACAATGGAGAAGTGGAAATACCCACCTCTCTTTCGGCTTTTCTAACTGACTTGGTTGGTGGATCAGACAACAGAAGCAGACAAAGTGAACGAACATTCAGATTAGTGAAATCTCTGGCACATGACATTATATGTGCAACCACAAACGTAAGGCTCAAATGTACCAAACAGATTATGCTTGACTTGTGTATGATGGGTTTAACAAGCAGCAGAAAAGTGATAGATATTTTAAAACCACTTTGGTCACACCTTGAGATATTCAACCTTAGAAGGAATTGAAACTTAACTATGCTATTCTGATGTATACATGAGTGAATCTATGCCATCTCCATCAGCAATGGTTAAATCGGCATAGTTAGCAACAGGAGTAGCTTTTGATAATTTCGACCGCTATGTCGATACAATCACAGGGAAAGATACACTACACGATACTTTTGGCATAACTTATTAAATATATTATCCTAACCCTCCCATAAAACCAATGGCACCCACTGATAGCTCTTCTAAGCCAAACAAAAAGAGAATAAGATATTTTCAAAGTGACGTGCATAACATTTAACCATATAGAAAAAAAACAACTCAAATTCACTGGAACTTTAGCACCATTGAACCTTCCTAGGAGGTTCTTCGTCCTTCATTCTTTAACCCAAGCCTGCCACCGAGATTTAATTTTGAAGATATATCTATAGCCATCGATATTCCTGACATTCCAAGTTGGTTGGGTTTCAATGCTATAACAGTTGAGGATTCGACCCCTTCACAAAAAGTGTTTTATTTACCTCCGATTAATCATTCACCTACATCTTCATCAATTGTATCTGCGACAGTGAACAGAGCAAAACAAATTGCTTCAGAGTGTAAACAACAAAGCATTCTTGTCACGTATGATTTGGCTATCGCTAAAGTTACATTTCAAATTCAAAGCATTGAATCACCAACATTTGATAATTTGTTCATTCAGATTGGAGACCTCCATTCAATGATGGCCTTTTTTTCATGCTACACATTTATAGAAGACTGTGGCCTTACAAATGTTATGGTTGATGCAGATATCTTGGCTAGTGGATCCATAAACTGTTTTTTAATGGGGAAAACATTTCAATAGATATAAACGTATTTATCCCATTGCATCCTTAGCACCGAAGATATTACATTTCCAGAGTTTTCTGCAGTCAACTGATATATCAATTAGCACTGAAATCGTTAAGGAACTTGAGGCCATAGGCAAATCTCAAAGAAATGAACTCGACGGGTAATCTGGGATGAAAGATTTTCTAAAGAAATACAAAGCATATTGTGATGATATCTTGTTGGACGACATTGAAAAACACCACAATTTTACCTTATTTATATTAAATTCGTGGGATACTTTTTTATTTTTAGTAGAAGCATAAGAGGAGTTGACCATGAGCTGTATACGTACATACTTCCAAAATTGATTAACCTTTATTTTAGCATTAAACCAACTTAATTATGCAAGATAATTAGTCAAGTATCACGACAATCTCATGAAAATCAAGGATACGCATTCTGATTTAATTCATATAATTTAATCAGGCTGTTTTGCAATCAGAAGAACTCCTCTTGGCTTTTCAAGATCGCCAGTTGATCTTACACTTGAACAGACTGTAAACGCCGATGCACCAAACAAATTAACTGGAATTTCCCACTTTACAAATTTCATATCAGCGATAGAAAGGTAGGCTCAATTTCATTCAATAAAAGCGGATATAATTTTATCTACTTTAGAGAGCGCAGGATTTATCAAAGATAATTATGTTGTAGCTGAACTTTCTTTCCACAGAATTATAAAAGACAGGGAGGCAGTGGTGAGTGCAACATCTATATCATCAAGTTTATGCCATATATGGGCCCGACCAAGTCAAACCAACGAATTTTATGAACTGCCTGAAGAGTGATGAATTTAATGTACATTTCGTTAAATTTATTACTAACCAATGGCAAGATCCTTTCACACCTGAATTTTTCAGAAACAAGTACGTCGTTGTGAATGACGGAAATTTATGTTAACAATTCACCACTGAATATAATATCACCGCCCGAGCTATTCTTGATTATTATTCATACAGCTACGAAGAAGTGGATACAAGAATATTTTATGTTATATCAAAATTTCACTATCAAAAAAATACTGTAATTAGGTGAAATACCACTGATGTGCTTGTCATTTTACTCGGGAACCTTTACAAAATCCCTGCACAATCCAAAATTTGGCTGGAGGTTGGATTTTTTTTAACAACAACACTTCTCGTTACTTAGACGTTAATAGATTGTTCAATGAACTCGGTAAGGATGTGTGTCTTGCCTGGCCTGGTTTGCATGCGTTTACGGGATGTGATACGATATCATGTTTCTTCAAATAAGAAAAAGTTACTCCTTTAGAATTCCTGGAATATTTCAGAACATTTTATAAGGAACCTGAACCAGATTCTGTTCCCACGAATACGGCAAAAAAATTTGTTTGCTCTATGTATAACTTCACTAGATGGCAAACAGTCAATGAAACAAGGTACAGGAAATTCGAGATGGCTTACAAACCAAGAAAACTAATGAGCCTCTTACTGAGATCTTTGCCGCTTTTTATTCATTATCAAGTCCTCCTTGCCAATCATCAATTCTACCGCACATAAAAAGAAGTATTTTTCAAAGGCACCTATGGATGAACGCCGAAAAATTTAACCCGATGTCACCCTTAAATCCAGAATACTTTGGCTGGAAGTTCGGGCCTACTGGGATCTACGAACCTATCTGGTTTGATGGAGAGGTTGCTTCACCTGTTATTATAGACACAATGGCTGACGATGAACCATCAGGTATATTTTATTACATCCATTTTATAAATTGTCCGATGACTTAGCCTAGTCAGTAGCATGCCTGCCTGCTGAGCTAGGGTCCCGGGCTCGATTCCCAGCATGGTCGAAAAATTTATCATTTGTGAACTGTGGATTTACCCTTTCTAAGTGATAAATTAACGGCTAGAGGCTGGCTGTTGTGTCTGTTCTATACATAAGTTAGTGTAATTAGTACTTAAACGTAGTCCCAAACGGGTAGTACGAGACGGATCTAGTTAATTTTATTAATCATATTATAAATATAGCTATTGGTTTATTTTTAATATAACATGAAGGGAAATATGTTTTGATGACAAAAATGACGTTGCAGTATACCCATCGGAATATGACGAAGCTGATGACTAACTAAATAATACTCGTAACAGAATTCAGCTTGACAAATTACTTGTGATTTATTTGACAACATAATAGGCTGTATATTTTACAAATTATCCTAAGCATAACAGTTGTAAATGTTATATTACCAAGATGTATTGCTTAATATTGTATTGTATAAAGTTGTATTAAAAATGTATTACTATTTTATTACATATTTCGTTTTCTTATGGCTCGCTTGCGGGCTCACACCATGGAGTTTGTTTTTAAATTTCTCCATACTAAGGTAGGCTGTAACATATATTAATTTTACGACTTAAATAAAGAAACGAAAGATTTGACATCTTAAATCGGCCTGGTACACAAAATCCGGCCCCCTTGGACTGCCAAACTGAACACTTAGTGAAATAACTGGGTTTAATCAGTAAATTGACGCAAAATTAGTTTCGGTTGAATCGTCATAGAATTTTCCCAAATTTGGGTAGGTCAGGCAAACATTTTCCGTCTGGTTTCGAATGCCAGACCGGATTATTTATGTTTGGAAAGCAAAATATGAGAAAATTACTCATTAAAGGAAAGTATTTTTTTTGGATAAGCTTCACCTAAATATTACAAATTTGACTTCTTAGTTAGGTCTGGCAACCCAAATCCAGCTACTTTGGACTGCCAGACCGAATTATTCATGAAAGATGTGCAGTAAGCTATAATTTGGTGCCAAAATTAAAATTAGATCTTTCCTTTTAAATTGATGTCAATTTTATCTGACTTTGGGTTGGTCTGGCAGCCATTTTACGACCGATTTCAAATGACAAACCAAACTAAATTGGTTTAGGGATAAATAATCTAAGAAACAAGCCATGCATCAAAAGTAGATCTTTCCGGTTAAATTAAAGTCAATTTTTGATTAATTTGAATGGCCGCCATTTTTAAGTCCAGCCACTTTGGACTGCCAGACCAACATGAATTAGATCTTTCCGGTTAAATCAAACGGGAACTAGCTCTCAGTCAGAGTGGAGCTCTAGACCTTTGGCTGTCGAAAGTTGTCAGAGAGTGTCGAGAAAATGTGTGAGTTCAACGATGGCGTGCCTTGAGCGCCGTGAGTGTTATCAGAGGGTGATAGTTTGTGTAGACAGTCTGAGTCAGTGGTTATGATAGAGGCATACAGTGTTGATGACAATGGTTAACACAGTGGTTTAAACAGTGGCTATAGGTAATGGTAATGACAGTGGATGACACTGGTTAAGAAAGTGGCTTTAAACCGTGGTAATAGACACTGGTTATGACAGTGGCTTTAGGTAGTGAATAAAACAATTGGTCATTGACAGTTGTCAGATTGTGTTAGTGTTGTAGACAGTGGTTATAGACATTGGTTAGGACAGTTATCAGCGTGTGTTAGCGTTGTAGGCAGTTTCCATGTGTGTGTGTGTGTGTGTGTGTGTGTGTGTGTGTGTGTGTGTGTGTGTGTGT
>CABFWO010005217.1:14445-51149 GCA_902155825.1 Timema genevievae
ACACAGTGGCAGGTACAAGAGAGTTATAAATATTTATTCTTCAAAAACATATTACACCTCATTGAGGGAGAGGGACACAAGTAAATAATAATGTCGTGGTAAAGCCACATACAGACATTTGTGTTTAATGGCGTGCGGCCCCCTTGTAAATAAGCATGAAAACTACTCAAGACATAATACCCAGATATCCTCACCATAATAATGGATTTCCTACACAAAAATCACGGGCCCATATGGCTCGCGGCCCAAGATTAATAGACATGAAATGTTTATAGCAAGACAATACTAACATATTATAACCTTTGTAACTATACAGCTATACAAAACTGGTAGCCCTAACTGGCTCGCGGCCCCTAAGTTAACTAGCATAAATATCTATAAGATGTAACAATATAAAATACTCTAACTTTAACAACATTCTTGTTATAGAAAATAGGTAGCCCTAGCTGGCTCGCGGCCCCTAAGTTTACTAGCATAAATATCTACAAGAAGTAACAATATAATATACTCCAACTTTAACAACAATCCATTTATACAAAATTGGTAGCCTAGTTGGCTCGCGGCCCCTAAGTTAACTAGCATAGATATCTGCAAGAAGTAACAATATAAAATACTCTAACTTTAAAAACAATCCTGCTACACAAAACTAGCATAAATATCTTTAAGATATAACAATCCAACAGACTTACCGTGAAGTGGGCAACATATGATCTAGGGTAACTGGAGCGGTCCCCTCTAAGTGTATTTAGCCATATCGGCCAGTGACAAAATAAATAATCTCGATAAATCGCTGAACCAAAGTATATGCATGATAAGATTATATTAATCCGAGACGTTTAATTTAGAAAGATAATAAGTTAGAGCCAAAGGGAATTTTGAATACTAAAGCGAACCTACGTGATAGTAAGGCTCTTACCTCCTAAAGTCCATAGTGCAAATGCGTCCCCATTCACTAGACTCCGTCCATTATATACACAAGATGGTTTAGTGCTCTCAGAGCACACAAGGGGGGGGGGGATCTAGAACCTACTAGATGGCCCAAGGAACAACAGCCACACGTCTAGAAGCATTTCAGAATGCGCACCGCACATGCTCAGCGAAATTCACTTGTTTGGAGGAAGAGAGGGAGGGGGGCGTCGGCTGACATGGCGAGCGGCGAGGCAAGAACGCTGGTTCAGTTGAATGGTGTTAGTGCTGCGGAGCGTTTCTTGGGAACTGAAGTCCAGTTGTATCGCGTCAGCAGGGGCCCGTATCGTGTCAACATGGGCAGCCTTGGGTGAGTGTACCCATTTCCTTCACGTTTTGTTGTAACTAGGTTACAGTTGTAAGGTCTGGTTTACTCTCATCACTAGTGGTATCAGTAACTTTCAGGCACAAAGTTATTCTCACTGTCAAGTGTCTAAATAATCTAATATTGCCGAGTCATTTAGCCTAGAACTTGGACCAGCCATTGCCGAGATAAAAATTCTATAAAACTATTCTCCTAACACTTAGGCCCAGATAACTTTTAATAAAAACAACTATGAAGAAAAGAGCACAAAATAATAAATAAACTTCAGAATGAAAATAAAATATCAACTGCAAAACATATAATACACATTAAGTAAAGAGAAACACTGAAGCCAGAAACGTAATCGCGCCACGATATAAACATGTGAGAATAACAAACTTCATTTAAAAAAAAATATTTTATAAAGATTACAGTGCTTTCTGTTGAAGAAAATACTAATTAGATCTTCATATTTATGTTACAGTCCTTGTGGTGACATCTAGTAATAATATATATAACTAAAAGACTAGTTTTGGCTGGCGCCGATGGATCGGCCGTGCGAGTATCTTAGCCACTACTTGGTGTGCTGATAGATTGGTGCGCTGAGCGTTTAAGGGTTAACTAAGTCAGTGATTAGCTTGCTTTGGGATATTTGAAGTGAACTTAACACATAAATAGCAAAAGTTATTGGGGTGGTTTACACAACCACGAAGTTTAGCAGTTGCCATTACGTTAAGAACACTGTACTTACTATAACCTAAAAATATCAGAATGTCTCACTAGTTCACACAGTAAAAGCAAAAACACACAACACAAACTAGGGTATCAATAAAGAGAAATATACAAAGTGACTAAAACCATCCAAGTTTCAACACTAAACAGCAGGGCTATCGTGGCTAGCTGAGTCACCTATAACGGCCAATGACTACCATTCCCCCTAAACTAAATTGCCCTGCCATATAGTGACTATTTTTTAGAACTTTTTCCATCATATATTACATCCAAATACAGAGTGAAACCAGCATAGTCAGTGATAATTCATGGAAAAAAAAGAGAACACAAACAACACAAAAATCTAAAGAAAATAATAAAAAATAGTGAAAATCTCTAATATTTAAAAAACTTTACGTTACAGCATTTACGAAGGCATATTTGGATTATACAACCAAAAATACATATTAATTGATGTATCACACACCAGATGCAAAATGGCTGTTAACCAGTGTAATTAAAGGAATTCCTGAACTTTGATAAAAATTATAAATTTTATTTTCCCATATTATACAGTACAGTATAAAATTTGTTTGTATGAATCTTGGATTCCACTTAAATTTGATTTCAAGTAAATGAAAGAAATACATCTTATTTAATGACAACACTACTATATTTAAAACAAAACTTCATTAAAATGTATACACATAAAAAGTATGTTTGTTTTTGAAAATATTTGATGATATTTTAATACACTATATTGATATAATAAAATATATTTATTTTAATTATAAATAGGAGCTAGAGCACAAAACTGTTAAAAAAATAGTGTTTTATCTTTCTTTGTAAGTTAATTAGAATCTGAATTTTATTTTTTCAAATTAAAATTATATTGATATTAATTAAATATATTACTCCTCAGTTGTATTTTATTTCGTTTAGGGAAAATCTGACTATTTTTTTATTTTTTCAGTTTTTTTAAGTTTACCACAGCTTCCATTTTTATTTCTTATTCTTACTTATAGCAGTTTGCTAAGCTTCGATAATATCAAAATTTATTCAAATTTTATATAATTTGGTTCATTTTCTCAAATCAAACCAAACTAGAAAAATATCAAAGGGTTTTAGGCCGCTGCAAATCCCACAATGTCGCTAAACTATATTAAAAGTTTTTTAATAATAATTCTGAGGTAATGTAATTATTACCACAACGACCGGAAAGTAAGCCTCACTTTTTTTCTCGATAAAAGCCCTTATAAAACCTTAGTATTGCCTATGATCGCATCCTTCGACAATAACAAGTGTAGTAACTTTGAATACTGAGGATTTATATTGAAACCGTTTTAATCATCAAAACAGGTGGTTATCTTTACCGTTTAGAAAACTAATGTTGCAGGAAAATGTTGAACTTAAATTAATACATTTCTCATATCACTTGGGGTCCAAAACTAATAAAATGGTTTTTATGTTTTTACAACTGGTTGTCAACCTCTACGTGTGTAAATACTGCTATGCTCTTTTCCTTCTTCTGTCATGCCAACATCTTTATTGAGAGATAAAATTATGTGTTCAGACAAAGAAAAATGTGGGCTTTAACTGTAGGGCAATTCCATGAAAATGTCAACTTTGTAGAAAAAAAATAAAGTGAAAATTAAACAAACTTAGTAATTTTAGACTAAAATTAAAAGATCATATTTAATGGAAAAACTAATGTTGGTTAAAAATATCATTGTGTTAGCAACATTTTAACTTTGCAAATTAATGTGTAGAATGATGAAACAAATATCCTCATTGATGCTGTTGCTTAAAGCATTGTTAAACACGGATTAAAGATAATAATAAACTATAATTCGTATCATAATGGTGTAGATATATTATAGATTTCTTTTGTTCATATTGTTTTGATGTTGCCTTTTTAGTTTAGACCTAAAAAACCCAATAACCAATATATTACAAGCATGTAATTTTTTCACAAAAAACATGAAAAAGTTTGCTTAGATGGCACAATTTTAACTCTCACTATTTATGAATTTGTATTTTTAATTAATTTCTAATCCTTTTCACTTTATAGTAGAAGTATTAAAATTATAATGCAAACCTAACCTATGCGGCCATCAAATAATTATTGTAATTCACTCACGCATTATATTTTAATTTTATACCTCCAAACAGTGCTCTAATGAATGCATTATTTGTTGGTTGAACAGAAAGTATTTTCTTTGTTCGAAAAAACAGGCCCAAAGTTATTTGAATGAGAAATAGGCTTAGTATTTTTCTTTTTTTAATTAGTAGCAGTAGTAGTAGTAGTAATAGTAGTAGTAGGCCTAACTGTAGAAATCTCTGACTTGATCAAACTCTTTTCACAGCCTTTTCTTCAAATATGTGGAAATAAAGTATATTTTACCCACACCTCTAAATGCTGAATAGTAGTAATATTCTAATGTGTTTTTAAACTGAATAACTCTAGGCTATTTTAAGTGTAACAATCAGCCAAACAAAGTTTGAATCACCTAATTTTTTTATAATGAGCCTATTTACATGTGTTTCTCTGTCTGAAGAACCAGGTTGTGCCTTTGAAAGCTTGTGCTCATTATGTGTTTGTGTGTGCCTTCAGGTGTTTGTTTCTATCTCTACAATTTCTCATCCATTTATCTCAAATAAGTGAGCTAGGTGCTTTTATTTCTTTTAACAAGGACAATGAGTGAACTTTGTGTTATCAAACAATTTTTTATAATTGATGAGTTTAGCTACATATTAACGATCTTCTATTAAGAATTTATATTTTTATTGTTTAAATTTTCACATTAGATTGAAGTATATCGTTGATTTTTTAAAAGGGCAATTAAATAATTCCTTCACAGTAATTTTGTCACTTGCACTAATGTTTATTTATATTTTCAAATAAAAAAGATATTTAAATATCCAGTTTTCAGTAAGAAGGCTAGTAGAATAGTGATTCAGATTTGCACAGTTTTTTTTCTAAAACCTCACCTTAATTCACAGAAATTTGTTATTGAAACGAAGTGAGAAGCTGCATGGTTGAAAAAAGAGTAATACAGTCACAAACATCCCCATTCCTTAAATCTACATGTGCGTGAACTTGTAATGCACGAATCTTCGTAAAAGAAAACCTCCCATTCATACATTAAAGCATAAAAATGCAGACAAAGTGCATTTAGTAATTCTGTCACAAATGGAACTTCCCTGTTTTAAAGAATTTACAAAAATAGCCCGCGCAGTACTGATAAGCAATGATATTCTGTTTTGGTTCTGACTTCCACAAGTGTCTGGCCATACAATTAAATTATTTGCATTCTTCTTACTTTCACAAATAATTATTCAATTTAAACATAATTAATTTTTTTCACCATTAATTTTAACCATCTTCTAGAGGTCCTTTTTTGTTTTTAAGTATTGATTGTCCTTTGATTTAGCTTTTATTGTTGATTTCAAATACTTCTTACATCCACAATTTTGTAATATTTTAAAGAAGTTACAGAAAAGATGGATAGAAATATAAAAGGCAACAAACATGTTATGACTTAATATCAAGTAACACAGGCCATAATTTACATTACTGTAATTGGACAAAGAGGTAATGGCTGCCTTTTTAATAAAATCGATCATTTCCACCCAATCCTCCAACCTAGCTGTCATTCTATCTAAACTCATCAGGAGGGAGTGTGAAACATACATAGAGACTCTGATTTGTGGTAAATAAAATTATTGGATTCTGTTAGATAAAAAGTTGCATTTCACTATAAAAAATCTGTAAATAAAATACTAGATTCTGATTTAAGGTAAGTAAAAATCTTGATTTGTAGTAAATCAAATGATTTGAATTTTGATAAATAGAGAGTTGTATTTCAGTAAAAAAGAAAAATCTCTAAATAAAAGTTTGGATCCTGATATGTGGTAAATAAAAGTTATTTAACTTCATTAAATACACTTGTCTTTTGATATAAGAGATAGAAAAAATTATTTTTGGTGGCGAAAGGGGGATCTAAAAACTATAACAAATCCAACTTTAATACATATAACTATGAATAGGTAGTTTACAGCTAAAAGGTTGTATAATTTTGGTTATTACTGACCTCTAAAAAATTGCCGTATATAATATCTTATTATTTTCATAATGAATGTATACTTATTTCAAACTAATTATTATATTTTTTTAAATTTTATGTTCGAGATTCATTATATGCATACACAGTAGACAACAACCTACCTAGCTTGTACCGAATGATGATTTTTATCACTACACACGCATACACATCTATCACCACAACACAAGGAAATGTTCATTTCCAAATTTCTAACCGAGTCCAACGTGGGTGTTGCACACGCAAGCTACACATCTTTTTTATTTACCTTTATCAAATATGTAAAAGCCATCTTTTGAATATTCGAGTTGTATTACTTTTTCATTCATCTGTTATTTTATTTTTAAAAAAATCCATACAAAATTTATCACCACAATCGAAAATAACATTTATTTTATAGTGACGTAATATGGAAGTCAAAAAAAATGTAGATAAAAAGCTCTCAATTTAGCTTATAAATGGTATTATTTTTATCTTTTCCTTTTTTAAATATTTGTCTTGGGAGACAATATGGTTGAGAAAGTAACCAGTTCAAACACTTTTCTTAGTTTCTTTGGTTTAGGAAAATAGATTTTTATTGAGAAATTCCTCGGTATTAGCACAGTTGATACTATTTATTTTTCGGGTTATTTCATATTAAAGAGAGAAAACAATGGCGTTGTCAGTGTATTCAATTTAAATCAACAAAATTGACCATAATTCACATTTTAAATGCAAAATGGTCAATTTCGTGAATATATTATTACTTCCAAAATGCTACAATGGTCATTAAATATATTTTGATAATAATTTTAACGTGCTGAGTAAAAGTACATAAAAACATGTCTCGTGATATTTTGTTGTCTCTTAATGTACAACATAACTTTCTAAAAGAGAAAACCAAAAAACATTGGTAGCAATGTAAAACATGAACTATGTTCTTTTCACACTGTAAATCCAAATCATGTTTGTTATCTTTTATAAGTTTCTATCCATCTTTCCTGTTCCTTCTTTCAAACATAACACACTTTACCTAAAACATTAAAAAAAAAAATGTGATGAAGTTTTAAAGACACTTTAATTACATATCATTTCACTTGTGTGATAAAACTTTAAATTGTTAGGTCATTTTTCTCCTTTCTTAGAATTGATATTTATTTTTCTATTTATACTAGTAATTTCAATGGCGGATCACCCATGGTGTTTAAAGGTGTATGCCCTCCTAGAAAATAAAAACTTTTTTTTAACTAAACCTAATTCTTTTAACTTGGTTTTAATACAGTAATTTTTTTTTGGTTAGTTGGCTCCTAGTGTGAATTTGATGAGCCAAAAAAATGCCTTACCTTTTGTCTTAACCACTTATTCAATTCTTATCCATAGAACACTTAATATTAAATTCAGATAAGCTCCGCTCCACCTTTGGCCAATTCATTATTTCCTTCCCTGTCCTACATAAGATAAAAGTGTAGCGATTCTTGGAATCCACATACCAATGTAGAGTAAACATAGTTTTTACTATTCTTTTAAAATAATTATATTTATTTGCTTGTAAATATTACATCTATTTGTAAATGGAAGTGATATTTTAATCATACCTAGAAATTTTTAACATTAACATATAATTTTAAAAGGCAATTTATCACTATCACTAGAGTTTGTAAACATTTCACTTATTTGTAAATGGCAAAATGATATTTATTCTTATCAATAGATGGAAGTTACATCAATAAAGGAACTCCCATCAGCAGTGGATATAAATGTTGAAACTATAAAAGAAGAAGATCCAGATGAAATAAAAGACACTATACCTATCATGGATTTGACTGTAGAATCTCCTGTAATGGAAATTGCAGAGTTATGTGAGCCTTCACCTGAAATAGAATATAATATCGATATGGATGCAAAGATGGTGCTGGATTCCTGCAAGTAAGCCTAGATTATGTGGCTAAACTTAAAAACTTTCTGAAACTGTACTTAAAGCTAATCATTTATATTCTGGGTCATTAAAATGAGCCACTTTCACATCTTAAAGCCACTATAATTTTAGTCTTTCAATAATATAGTTTGCCATCACTCTTACAATCTAGTTCTCGTTTAGATATCTCTACTACTTTTAAGATATTTAAATAACTTGGCAGCTTATGCTACATAAACATTATTGACTTTTCCACTTACATAGGATTATTTTAAATGTAATAATTGGTTTACCCACTTAAGTGGCTGCAATGTCGGTCCAAGGCACTATTCTCTAAATATACTATACTGTTGATGATAGAAAAATCATGGTTTAATCTCGTTCGGGTGTTTTTCTTAAATTACTTCCTTCTTAACTTCGACCTTCTTTGTCCCTAACTCACTAGCTTATTTAGTACAAAATCATATAATCCGATAGGGTAGTAAGACAGGGTACTAAGAAAAATTTGTTAATTTCTATACAATAATATATCAGCCTTTGCTTAGCATTCATATGTATTCCAACAAAAAATTTGGCAAATTAAATCTCAGGGTGAAAAATGCTAATTATAGTTTTGTAAGATTACACCAACTAATCAAAAAGTTAAACTGAAAAGTATTTTAGCTTTTTGTTCTTGTTCCTAGTTAAGAAATCAGATCTTTATTTTGTATTATACGTATTATACTCACATATAAATGAATAGGTATGATATACCAATACCATTATTAATAGTAATATTATAATATTGTATTAGCGATTAAAGTCGGGCAATTATATTATTAAGAAGTCATGGACATTTTATAGAGTAAATTAAATATATAGATCTTATAAAGTAAATTAAATATCTAGATCTTATAAATTAAATTAAATTTCTAGATTTTCTTGTACAGACCAGGCCCTATTGTAAACTGTGACGTTTATCTCCAATTTATCCTATTTTGGAAAGAACTATTACATATCAAGCCCGATTTTCTTTGGTTATGTCCTAACCACTTATGAGAGACGCATAGAAAACAAGTTTGCTTTTTTAACACTTAAAATAAGGTTTAATAACTTTATACTTTCACTCTGAACAAATTATTGGTTTATTATACTTTATTAATGTAATAAAATTTATTCAAGATGCTATTTTAATTAACTATTTCAAATTTTCCCAAAAAATATATTTGTTCTTGTTTTTCAGGGGACATGGTATAAATGGCGTGTCTAATTGCAGCATTTTGTCAGACAGGGCTCCCCCACCACAACCACCGGAGCCCCCCCAACAAAGACTTACTCGAGAGCAACTTTTGCCTCCCACACCATCTGTTTATTTAGAAAATAAAAAGGATGCTTTCAGTCCTCAGCTACAAGAGTTTTGCCTTAAACATCCAATAGCTGTTGTTAGAGGACTGGCTGCAGCATTGAAGCTTGGTAATATTGTGATATTTTTTTACTATTTATGGCATATTTGGTTGGTTTTTTAGTGTTTGTTGTACTGTTCAAGGTTCCTACACATCATGGAAAACTGGAAAAACTGGAATTTTAAAATATTTATTCCAGGCCTGGAAATGTTATGGAATTTCTAATTTTTCTAATCTTTTCATGGATTTTCTTAGCTATTCCTGGAAATTCCTTTGTCCCTATTTTTTAAACATGTCAGTAAATCAGGGGGAAACAGGAGGAGTAGGCCAGTAGGTGAAATTTCCAAGAAATTTGAGGATATTTGGAATAGAGTAGTAGGCAAAATCATTGTTTGAATTAGGAGGGATAGCCAGCACACCTACCTTGGTGATAACTGGAGTAGAAATTGTTGAGATAGGACATTAAAAAACACACAAAACACATTTTTAAGGACATACTTTTACTGTCACCGACAGCTTTGTCAGGAAGGATGTGTTTATGTTGTTGTTTTTTGTTCTATCTAAACAATTTATACTCTAATATCACCAAGATAAGCGGTTTGACTCTCCCTTCTAATTTATACCAAGATATCAGAGGAAATTTATAAGGTGTCTGAATCCCTTTAAAATCCCATTAAATGTTTTATCAAACTACTGAATCATTCATTAATAGAAAAATAGGTTGTATTATTATCATTTTTATAAATTTTACTGTTTTGTTATTCATATAACCTAACCATCATGCCCAATATGAACAGTGAGAGTTGGGGTATTTAACGTGCACTTTCTAAACCGAATGATTATATCTGCACGGACTTATAAACTAACTTACGTCTAAAACAGACACAACATTCAGCCCCCTGACTGTTAATTCATCACTGTGAAAGGGGAAACCCACATTTCACCAATGATTATTTGCAAGTGAGCTTATGCTATGTTTTAATTATATGAATAACTCATTGCATCATGGAATATATTAAAACATAATAGAGGGTGTCGAAAAGGCAAGTGTAGGAGAGTTGGGAGCCAGCATAAAATAAAATATGTAGTGATGTATGTTTTCAATGGTTTGTCCCGGAGGGATTGTAGAAAATCCTGGAAAAAATTCCATGATTTTGTGTAGGAACCATAACTGTCTTAATCATGAGATTTTTAAGGATATTCAAAAATAATTTTAAAATTCAGACCATGGATCCATAAACGGGGTGGTCATTGATTGGGAAAACCAGTTTTCTTTAACATTGCGTCTTACTACCCATACACCAATATGTAATTATTCATGAATTTTGTGCATTGGTTTTTTATTTTAAGTATTTAAAGATGAGGACCACTCTCAATATCTTTTAGGGGCATACAAATTTCAAAACTTGCTGGATTTGGACGACACCAAATAACATTTAAAGGCATCGTATTTACTAAAATTTTCCCTGCCAGAACCATTTTTAAAAGCTTAGAGGCATATAGTTATAAAAAAAATGCTAGGACAAATCTAAATATCTTTAAGAGAAGTCAAATTTTTAAAATGTTACTAAACGAGAGCGTCTAAAAATAGTTGTTAGCTAAATTTTATTTTCAAACATTTTTCCTAAGTTTAATACTCCTCCTTATTTCCCGTCTCCAATTTGTTGGACATTTTATTTTTAAACTATTTTCTCTCCCCACCTTCTAAACAAATAAGGCTCCACTGGAACCAGGTGTGACGCATTTTTATACATATTACTGTTTAACTTGCCTAATCTCTACTTGTATCTGAACACACATCACAAGTGAAATATTGTTTTTTTTTGTGCAGACCTTAAAAAAAAGTGTAATAAAGATGCAGAGATATGTCATGGTTATACTTGGATTTTTTTATATGGGTGAGGGAATTTCTTAGGCTTGTTGCACAGTCTCTCATCAAATGATGATTAAGGGTTTTTAATAACAATAATTCATCTTAAAGTTATTTTAAGTTTTTTAAGACATAATTGAAGTTGTAGGTGATATTGATTGTCTATGTCTCCAATAGTCTAATATTAACCTAGGAACTGAATAGAAACATGTTCTTATTAATAATAATCGCTCAAGCTTAAAAATTTGGTTGTGTGTTTAACACAGCTTTTACAAATAATTATTTTATATATATATTCAGAATCATTTGTTCAAAGTCTAACAACAGGAGGAAAAGTCTTTGAAAAAATAGGTTTATTTTTTGTTTGTTATTTTCCTCTCTCGTCTTTAAAGCAATATCAGCAATTATGCTTGAACTTTATTTTATATTTTTAGTGGCCACTCTGATAAAGCTTTTAAATCATTAACTAATAACGATTGTAGTCATACCATGCGTATAACCCAAATAGGCACCAAGATGCTGTGAAAAAAATTAATGTCGATTAAAAGAAAATAGACATGTATGAATGATCAAATTTTATGGTAAAATACATTTAAAAATCTTTGGAGATCATCATAATACAAAGGTTATATTATCATTTGTCGTATTGAAACTAGGAAATAAGAGATCAACTCCTTGACGTATTTGACGAGCAGGGCTCGTCTTAACATAGTACGCCACACAGACAATTTGATGAGCAGGGCTCACACATTTTGTCCTTGCTTATACTTTATAGGTGGCAGGAGCTGTATAAATAATACTTGGCAGTTTTATTCCTCACACAAAAATAAACAAAACGTTTGAGTTTTTTAACTTTCACATAGATTTTTTTTATGAAGAGGTGTTATTCAATCATTAGTACAGTGAAGCTATGAAATGGTGTTAACTAGTAAACAGAAAGTTTCTTGGCCTAAAAAATACCTAACAAACGAATAAATGACACAGATACTTTGTGATTCTGACAATGAAAATGATTTAGTAGATACTAGTGATAATGAGGATGTAGATTTTCCTGATGATTAAGATAGTGAAAGTGTAGAACTAACTGAAGGTGTCAGCAATAATAACATAGGCCATCCTAAAGTTAGAGCTCTTTTCTTAGTAGTGATTCAGACAATCAAACATATGTAAATAAGGGTGAGAAACATAAGCATATATATAGGACAATCGAGGTTGGACATGGTCTTATGGCGATAATACTCCGCTTATCTATCCATTTATTGATAAGTGTTGTATTCCAGTTACTAGGGGAGTTAAATAGAGAGAAATAGATAAAATAAAGTTATAAAGGAGATAAAGAGGGATACATAATTGCTGAAGGGAAGTGCTAGGAGAGAAGGGCAATAGTGGAGGTAAATTGAGGGAAAATGGGAGGAAGGGAGAATTTAAGGGGGAAGAGGAGAGAGGAGAACAATGATAATTTATATGATATAAAAATGCTTTTTAGGGCATTGAAATTGCAAATAAACTATAGAAGTTAATCAATTAAACTAAGCTTGTGCATAAATTATTTTTACATGCATTTAAATGATAATCCTGGTGTAGAACATAGCCAGGTCAAATGGTAACTCAAGGGGTCAATAAAAGTCTCCAAGAAATATGTTTGTACTAAAAAATGTGTCACTTTAAGTTGTTTATGGGTTCATCCTAAAGACAATATGAACAATTACTATATCTCTAAGAAACTAAACAAAGAGGATTTATTCTTGTTTTAGATCTTGGTCTCTTTTCAACCAAAACGTTAGTGGAGGCAAATCCAGATCACAGTGTAGAAGTTCGCACACAAATGCAACAAACGTCTGATGAAAATTGGGATCCTCAGCAAGGCCGTAAAGTGTGGGCATGCATCAGTCACAGGTCTCATACCACCATTGCAAAGTATGCCCAGTACCAAGCTTCTTCTTTTCAAGAAAGCCTAAAAGTTAGTGGTTTTTTTTTCTTTTTTTCTTATTTACTCTAGGGCACTAGGAACACAAAAGTTCATTGCCGCACTTACAAAAGTACTCCACTAATCCCTATCTCAAGCTAGTTTTATCTAATCTACCTCATTACACCATAGCTATTTCAAGTCCATTCTATTGTTATCCTCGCATCTGCGTCTAGGTCCTCCCAATGGTCTCTTCTCATTTGGATTGCCACTCATTACCTTCAACAAGGTTCTAGAATCTCCTATTCACTCTATGTTCTGCCCACCCTAATCTTTGACACTATAATCTTAACAATGTCTTGTGATTAGTACACGTTATGTAACTCACCATTATGTAACTTCCAATTCCCTTAGCCTCGGCCCTTTTTGGACCTAATATATTTCTAAGCACCTTGTTTCCAATCACCCAAAAAAATGTTTGTCATGTAAGGTAAGTGACAATATTTCACACCCATAGAGAACAACCAGTAAAATTATTGTTTTATATATTCTGAGTTCTACATTCCTGGTTAGCAGGCGAGATGTCAACAACGTATTTACAAGTAATAGAATACATTTGTCAACTATTATTTTACTAATTTCCATTATATCGTAAATGCTAGTTGAAATTGTTCCAAAATATTTAAACTCATTAACCTTCTCATTTGACATGTTGTTTGTAGTAATCTCTAAATTATCCTCTCCAGTCTATATTTTTTGTGTGATCCTATACTTAGGATTAGAAGTGAACCCTGAAAAGACTGTTTCCTTACTCACTTCTTAAAAAATGTCTGCATTTCTCGCAACACCTTCCTTACTTTCACCCAACAGAGCTAAATTATCTGTGTATCTTAATAATTGCATTGAAATGCTTAGTATAAACCCT
The DNA here is from genome assembly GCA_902155825.1 of Timema genevievae. Classification (NCBI taxonomy): domain Eukaryota; kingdom Metazoa; phylum Arthropoda; class Insecta; order Phasmatodea; family Timematidae; genus Timema; species Timema genevievae. The sequence goes on from CABFWO010005217.1 coordinate 28,507, forward strand.
AACCTAATCTCTTGCATTACCCTAATAGCATACTTTAAGGCTAGATTAAAAAGTAGTGGGGAAGTGTATCCCTTGTTTCAACCGATTATGTATTTTGATGGTATCTGATAATCGACATTCAACCCCTATCTTACCATGTGTATCAGTCAAACATACCTTATTTAAGAATTAATAGCCAGAGCTATTATTTATGCTTATTAGTGAGAATTACTCCATCTAGATATCATATTCTGAAAATTGAAAAATGACACCTGGACATGGGAATCGAACCCGGGACCTCTGGCTTAGTACGCCAATGCTCTAACCACTGAGCTATCCAGGATTCGTCCCGTGCCCAGGGTCATTCTTCACTCATATATTTTAAGGCAGAGTCTATGATGGACTTAGCGGAAATCGTCGGCTACAAATATGTGATTATATTAATATCACAAGCCATCGGATAACGCAGCCATCNTACAATTCAATAATTGTGCAAATGGCAGCAAAAAGCCAACTACCGAGTCGCAGATGGCTGCGTTATCGGATGGCTCGTGATATTAATATAATCACATATTTGTAGCCGACGATTTCCGCTAAGTCCATCATAGACTCTGCCTTAAAATATGAGTGAAGAATGACCCTGGGTACGGGACGATTCCTGGATAGCTCAGTGGTTAGAGCATTGGCGTATTAAGCCAGAGGTCCCGGGTTCGATTCCCGTGTCCAGGTGTCATTTTTCAATTTTCAGAATAACTTATTTAGCTTGACAGGTTTTTGGGAATCCTTAATTTAGCTAAAATATAATTTAATTTTATTTTTAGAAAAATATCTAAGATTTTATCTAAATTAACAGCAATATTTGTTTATAAGTACCCATTATTTGTGTATGTCTTTAAAAAATTTTTTAAGGAATTTCATGTTCCTCACACATGTGCCTAACTCTCTTTAAGTCTGCCGCTAGCTTACGCATTAACAGGAATTTGAATTGAACATAATGATTCATGTACTAAACAACTGAAATGGCTGCGTGTGTGAATTAAAAAAAATATTTTCAATATTCTATAAATACGTCAAAAGTTTAATTAAACACACTGAAAATTTAAAAAAACTTTTCTTATTTATTCTAATTTACATTTTAGAGGGGAATAAATACATCTTCGGTTGGTACCACTCACTATTTGTAATCAAGGCAGTTATAGGTTTAATGTTATGGCAGTCTTGAAATTCAAAATGTCAAGGAAATTTTTGCTAGTTCCGCCAAGAAAATAAAGCAAACGTGTTCTTAAACTCTAAACAATAAAAATATATTTTATTTCTTAAATGTTAGTTTATTTGATGTAAAATATAAGTGTAGTATAATTACTAGAATAACAATAGCAGACAAAGCTTTTAATAGCTGCCGAAGTCAAACATGGGTTCGAATTGAATACGAAATACACCAAGATTCGATTTGATTCATCTTTGAAATTTTCGAAGCTTTGCACACCCCTATAAACCTGATTTCAAATTAAGAACAACACTCAAATAAAAATATATTTAATACAAAAAAATTAAAATGCATTAATTAATAATTACAAAAAGTCAATAAAATCAATGTTTTGAAGAGATTGGATTTACCAAAGCAAGCTTCTGTAACTTTAACTACACCATAAAAAAAAAAAGTAAGAATCACAAGTATTTATTAAATTCGAAATGTATGACATTTCCTTTATTAGACCTAATGTATTAATCGCGACCCGCCTCGGTGGCGTAGTTGGCTAACGCGCCGGTCGTGTTGAGCTCGACCACCGAGGACGGGGAGATCGAGGTTCGAATCTCGGTCGGGTGAACTGGGGGTGGTTTTTCCTAAATGGTTTTCCACTCTCCCTCCACGCAAATGCGGGTTCACTTCCTGTAAATTCAACCTTCCCAATTCCTAATCCATTAGTGTAATTAGTACTTAAGCGTATAACCCGAACGGTTAGTAAGACGCGGTGCTAAATAATAAAAAAATAATAATATTAATCGCGCATGATCACTTCTTCCATTCCAAGTTTATTCCCTTATGCCCAGTGGCTCTCACTAGAAATTATTAGATTACAAAATGTGTTTATGTTTAATTTTAATTCTCATTAATGCTGATGTTCATATTCTAAAATTAAAAATAAGATGAGTTTAATAATATTTCAAGTAGTCAATACGAAATGCTTTTTTTCTTATTAAAACGTGGCAAGTTTGGTAAAATATTTATTGTTGATCACTGATTTTAGACTCACTAACCAACATACAACTTTAATTCCTATAAAAGCTGCTGTTTAATATTTTAAAATTAAAAAAAATGTTTTAATATTATTTCTAGTAGTCAATATGAATTCCTTTTTTTATTATTTAAATGTGGAAAGTTTAGTAAAATATTTATTGCAATATTGATCATTTATTTCAGACATGTTAACCAACATAATTAAATTCTATAACCATATAGTAACTAATGGTAGTTTTATAGTTGTTATATATATTTACTAGTTTTAAATATCATTATCAATTTTAAATATGAAGATCTAATTTCAAAAATTATATTCTCAATGTTAAATTTTTAATCCAACTGAAATTATAATTTTTAAAAGTAACTATTTGAAAATAATAAAAATAATGATTATTCAAGTATTTAATGATCTATTTAGCTATTTTTATTTTCAGTACCTTATCACGGCAATGCAACTTCAATCGAGGTTAATTCAAAATGGATGAAAATATTGAATGAATTTACTGGTTGAAAGTAGTTTTAGAGCTCTATTACGCTATTAATTTGAAATTTAATATTAATCTTAACAATATATTAAGCTACTGAATGATATATAATTGGTAGTAAGACTATGTTTCTATACTGTCTTATTATACATTTCCAAGCCATTGGGCACTAATTTGTTTAATTATCACGGATGATTTTTAAGTTAAATTATCAATATTATCTAAATTAAATAGCCTAGCTTTACAATTGCGTTTTAAAAATTGATTTTTACATACATCAAGAGGAAGCTCGAAAAAGATGAGCCTACAAACCTATTAATCTCAATCTGTAACTTTAATGTTGAGCTTGGCTCGGAGCTCAAAATCAAAGTACTTGTATGACCATACATATAAACTAATAATACCATTTAAGTGGATTGAGCTCCTGTATATGATAGTTTTAAGCATTAAGTGTTTTGAGTGTGGATTTTGTCATTTCAGTGAGCTATTGATTGGTGATAATTGAGTGATGAATTTAGGATTAATTAATATTAAGAATATCTTGGATGGTATGCATATAAATTTTCATATAATATTCAATGGTTATTTTCCCAAATTGTAAAGTGAATGCTAAGCATAAAATAAATACTTGTATGCTCAATCATTTTAGGAAGAAAGAACACAAGCTGCAGGTATACACAGTAGCAACCTTTCTGATTCAGACTCCAAAGATTCAACAGGAAATTTTGTGCGCCGTAAAATCAAAGGAGGAACCAGTGCTATTCTTAGTGTCAGCAAACCAGGACCAAAAATGCTCAAATTTGGAACAAATGTTGATCTTTCTGATGAGAGGAAATGGCGACCACAACTGCAAGAACTAATGAAGTTACCAGCATTTGCTAGAGTTGTATCTGCAGGAAACATGCTATCACATGTTGGACATGTCATTTTAGGCATGAACACTGTTCAACTATACATGAAAGTGAGTGAATATTAATTTATGTTCTGATCTCTACATTTTACTTTTAAGTGTAAGTCACAAGAATCTGGTTTATTTACACATAAAAGCCTTTGTTAAGTATGCTAAATATGTAAACATAAAAAAAAATACACAGGTATCTCTATATGTGGCCAACTTTATTCTGATGCATTCACAAGACACATTTAGACTGGAGGTATACCTCAGTTTTAGCTTATGTGGTGCTGAGTGACAGCTCACAGCTGACTTCTGACGGCTTTGAAAAGCTACCAGACCAAATTATGTATCCCTACGCCGAACCATATGATCTGCCAAAAACATGTCTTTAGCAGTTGTTACTTCTGACAGTCAAAATTTAGGTATATACCTAAATGTTGACTGTCAGAAGTCAGCTGTGAACTGTCAGTCAGCACCACATAAGCTAAAACTGAGGTATAGCCATTTCTCTCTTGCCAACTTAACAATCCTCTTATAAATGTCACTTAGCAGTTAAGTCAACATAACTTTTTAGAATAAACTGTCCTAACATGTTTCAATCAGAACAAAGTAGTACTACAATAATTTTAAAAAATTACTTAAACATGTCCAAAATATTATTTCCACCTGAATTACAATAGACTTGATACCTTTCAATTTGAATATCTTAAAGGCGATACTATAGTTCTGGTTGTTTTTCTCGGCGCTATTGGGGGACTCTTAGGGAAACTAACAGGGTCTTTGACAGGGATAATGGAACCTATTACTTAAACATCAAGATCTAAGTGATCATTCTGAAAATAAGTTATCTTAGGAGGATGTTCCGAGCTATTTAGTACACTGAATCTAATATTGTTTATGCCACTTTTCCTGATGTGTTGGTCTAACATTTTACCCATGTAAACAGCAGGACTTACTTTAAAGGTTATTGGAGCTTATAACCATTTAATAATATTATTTTTTAAATTTTAAACAAATATTTGATCATTAACTACAAATGTTTTCTTATCCGGCACACATACTATTTTCCTACTAATCTTAACATTTAAACATGAATTCTGGAGTGATAATTTGGTCTTTGCTGAATATTTAATCGTTGTTTCCATGGGGAACAATCTGTTATTGATGCTTGATACAGAATTAATTGCGAAAGGTGCCTTTATCAACCCACAAATTATCGGTAGTAATTTTGTCATAAGAAAGTACCTCCCTTCTTACTAAACAGTTTTTTATTTGTTGAATCATATGTTTTACCAACCTATTGTAATACAATGTGTAGGGTGGAGATTACATTGGTTTAAATTATAAGTGTTCTGAGTTATTTAAATCGGCTGATTGGAAAAGAGGACCTTGGTCCAATACTAGGATCTCAGGTGGGCCAAAAGGCTTAAACAATCGACCGGATTATTGATTATATCTGAGGCCCCATTAGTGTATACACATTACCCATGCCTCAACCCATTCATTTACTGTTTTCATCCCCAAACAGGAATAGTTTTGTCCCTTGAAACTCTAGAAACTCATTAAGCCTGTGCGAATAGAATTTGAATCTTGTCTAACTTAATCAAATAGATTAGCATCCTGAAATTAATTAGTTTTGAGTTCAAATCAACTCTAATCATAAAGTTATTTTTTTAAATCTTGTCCTAGTTGAATCCCATGCGTAAAAAAATCGGATCAAATATTTTATTTTATAAATATGTTCTGATATTAATTGAATAATTTACTTTATGCCCACTAAGATAATGTTTCAAATAAAATATTTAAAAAAATGTTATAAACATTTTAGACAAATTTTAGGATTATTAAAATAAAAGTGTAATAAATAGCACCTATCTCAAAAGTTGAAAAGTAAAATAAATATTAAAGCACTTTTATTTTGTAAGAGTGAAAAGGTTGATTAATAATACCTACTGAGATGTGAAATTTTAAACAAATATATAAGGTTTATAGCTGGATACAAATCGGACACCAACCAATGTTTTATATATTCAGGAATAAAAGAATAATTCTCGAACTTTTCCCAAAATTTTTGAGATTTTAGCAAATCTGGTTCTATGATCTGGTCAGGAACAAGAAAATTTATTTCCCTCGGGCATCCCGCACGCCTCTACTAGGATTTAGTTAGATTAAAAATTTTGAATTCGAATCTTCCAATATTAAGATTCAAAATATCAAATCCGAATCTTGGTGAGATTTGGATATTCAAAATTTTGAAAGTTCACACTGGCTTGAAAATCATCATGAAGATAGTGCCAAGGTACGGATGATTTAGGCCAAACTTAATATATTTTATTTTCATTATTTTGAGTAGATTGACAACTCTTTTCTTCTCTAAGACTATTGTCTATCACACTGGTTCCCAAACTGTGGTTCGTGAACCCCAATATTACAAGGGGTTCGCCAAAATATTTCTGCAATGGTTGGTTTTTAACAAACAGTTTGTGAAATTTTGTGAAGTGCATTTACAAGCTTCTATAATCTAAACTTGATGAGGTTTCTGTCCATTATCTCTTCAGAAACCTACACTTACTTTCTCTATCTACCCATCATTAATTTATTTCGCTTTTCACAACTTAGTGTAAATTCATATTAATTTAATTTTAGCACATATCCGGGCATTTCGCGCATGTTGTTGCAACCCACTCCCCTCCATGTTGGACACGACACAGTAACAGTTCCCAAATGTTGCTGTAGTGAGAGCTTGACCTTCAGCTGTGACCTGTCTCGGGGGGGAGGGATCTTGTCTGGAGCATGTGTCTGTCCTTCCATTACATCACAAGGAACATCTCGTTCTTTCCCCTCCCCTCAACGGTATTTACGGTATTGTACCACACAATGTCTTGTAGTTCTAACACTATTTGAGTGTGGTAGTGTAGGAATCGTACCAGTAAAGTTGCATTCATCCGCATCAAATGAATAAATGGCTAAAAAGTGGAAGTTTGAAACAGGAACACAGATTAGTAAATTTGGTGATTAATGCTGCAATAAGCTCATCGAATGATACAACTTAAAGTGATATACATCAATCTGACAAAGGTCAGCCGTCTGTAAAGAAAATACAGGTGTACAGGTGAAAAATACTGTACACAACCACAGTGTTTTGTTTGTTATGAAATTCTTGCTAACAGTAGACAGACCTTTTCTACTTTGTGCCATTTAGAAACTAAACACCCCACCCATGTAAACAAGCCTGTTAAATTTTTTACACCAAAAGATGAGTGGAAACATGATTTATTTTATTTTGGATCTGGTACAAACATTGACACTGGTAATTCTCTCGAAGAGTCTTATATAGTCTTATATTCTGTAACGTTAGTTACAGAATTGCTAAATATTCAAAACCAGATTCGATCCCAGAAGATCTAGTGCGCCCATGCGTGCATACATAATGCATTGAAGTCTATGTTTGGAGAATCTTTCCACAAAATGATCATTGTAGTGTAATGTCCCCAATTGTGAGCTCCTATTTTATTTTGAATCCAAGAATAATGTATGTCCTTTTTTTGTTAATCTGTTTCTATGTAAAATACTTTTAGCAGGTTTCTATATATACATCATTCAAGGACAAGAGTGCAGTTTTGAACATCATTTCTATTTTTAATTTTAAATTGGGTTTTACCTCTATTAATAATGTTTTAATTTTTCATTTTAACATATTTAAACCCTTCAGACAATTTAAAAGTAAATAAATTTTTTATTTACTAAATTGGCGGGCTGAGTGAATTGGACATTTAACAATGACAAAAGTCACCGTGTCTGTTGCTGTCTCTTTTCAAGACTTCGGTATAACTGATGTTGCAGATTTGTTCCTTTCCAACAAGTTCCGAGATTTTTTGGTGCATTTCGGGATGCCATTGTCCAACCACCAGAAGGCAGAGAACTAGGCGCCCAATATTATGATAGGTTCAGAATATCGTATGATATGAAAGTAAAATATCCTTAACTGTTAAAACAGGCATCGGACCTAAAGGCACTAAACATAAACTTTATAAGACATAATAACTTCACAAGGCCTAACTTCACTGGACCTAACTTCACTGGACCTAATTTTATAAGACCTAAAGTCATGGCTCCTATACTTTAGGTCTTGTGAAACTAGGTCCACTGCATGTCATCCGTAAGACGCAATTATACTTAGAGTATACAGATGCATAACAAGATCAGAATTATATTATGTTCTAATAAATTGAGGTTAAAATAAAACAAAATATACAAGATAAACTAATTGTTTGTATCTTTTATTAAAATATAGATTTATTATCTTGTTCTTGGGGAAATGTAAATTTTATCAGCTCGAATGTAAAAAATGCAATAGGATGTACTTACTATAACAATAGGATCCAGCATTGTACGGCGCCCTTGGGTGTTGCAAATGCCTCCCATTGCAGGGCTAAGTATACTACAAAGGAGCCCAAGCAGGGCCACTACAATAGTACCACTGTTAGACGAATAGTTCACCCACTGGATTAACGGCATGTCAAAAACAATGTTGAAAATGTTATTTAAGAAAGAGTTCATAGTAGTCCTTTATTGGCGTTTCAACTTGACGAACCCACTGATGTTACCAATTTAGCCATTTTGTTGCTTTCATCAGGTGTATTAATGGATAATCTGTAGAAGAAAAGCTCTGATTATGCATACCTTTAGAACACAGAACCATTGGAGAAGATTATTTAATTCAACCGACCATTACTTCCCCAAAAATGTAATAGACTAGTCTAGTTGTTTAGGGGTGGATGTTCAGATGGTGCAAAATTTATGACAGGTACTTAAGCAAAGTTTGTTGTCAGAGTGAAATAGGTAGCTTCATGTGTTTCTTGGACACATTGCTGCATTCATAGAAAAGCTATTGTTTCCAAATGCATGCTAAAAGGATTGAAAACTGTGCTAGACAATGCAGTTAAATTAGTTAATTTTATTAGCGCCCTCCTTACCATTTCTCACATTTTTGCAGCACTTAGTGAGGAAATGGGTAGTACTCGAACTGATATCCCTCGTTTGCGGCTTAGGGGATAACAAGTTGATGTTCCAACGACAGCGACGTTGTGTTCAGACACATGTGGGTAGGGGTAAGAGAAATGTGGGCGAGAGTGTCCCAGCAACGTGAGTCGCGGTGGAACATGAAGTCCCGGCAACGTGAGTCACGGTGGAACATGAGGAAGTCCCGGCAACGTGAGTCACGGTGCAACATGAGGAAGTCCCGGCAACGTGAGTCACGGTGGAACATGAGGAAGTCCCGGCAATGTGAGTCATGGTGGAACATGAAGTCCCAAGGTGGGGTGGTAGCGGGCTGGTCCCGGCAAACGTGAGTCGTGGTGGGAGGAAAGGTGACTGTGAGAAGAGAGAGGATTAAAATTATATTGCTCCTTCATAGCGTAAGACAATTTAATACCGCTTTCAAACAAGTGGCGCACCCGGGTTGGGTAGCCAATCTTCAACTGACTCTGACAAAGGAACCATCGTGTTAAATACCCTTCGCTGCTGCCTGGCCTTGTCCAATGGGAGAAGAGGAAGCTTCCCATTAGCGCGTGAAAATGTGAGCGAAAGTGGTCGCCAAGCGAGCCAATAGAAAGAGGAGTGTTCATGGGTGCTGAGTACAGTGGGGAAATCGTCACGGACGGCTCAGAGAACATGGACTGTTGAGTGGTCCAGGCAGTAGAGAGGGTAGGTGGCACGGCCTGTGCCAGTGCAGAGGAAAGATACAAGGGCCGACTGAACAGTGAGGCACAATAAAGAAGTCAGCAACATCTTTCAAGTGGAAAGTAAAGGCGTTAATATTGAAAGACATTTTTTTCAAAAGTAAAGCCAGGAGCAATAAAGGCTCAAAGGGGGCTATCAAAAACCTAAACCTGCATAGAAACTGCTCAAGCAGGCAGTCTAACCTGCATGATTAAAGCTACAACTACATACTACCAAAGGAAGTTTAAATATGGTGGACATTGTAATCATATGCAAAAATACTATATATTAAAACTACTAACCTTTGAGACTATAAACAAATATTTCTGTAATGTGCCTATAGAGAAATATATGATTAAATTAAATTTGGTAAATGGGGAATTTATTACAATTAGAGGTCAACTAGACATTTGTTTTTTTCAGTAGTTGTTAGAGACTGAAATTTCATGAGACATGTTTTTACCAACTTTTACTCTGCACATTAAAATTACTAAAAAACATATCTAAAGACCATTGTAGCATTATTGAAGTAATAATACACTTGCAAAATAAAACCTTTTTGAGAAAGTGACCATTTTGGCATTTAAATGTGAATTATGGTAAATTTTGTTAGTTTAAATAAAAGTTAACAATAACATTAACAATTACGTTGTTTACCTTTTTCCTGAAATTACCTGAAAAATAAATTGTACCAACTGTGAAAAATAAAAGAATATTTAATTCCCTAAACTAAAGATTAGAAGTAAATGAAGTGTTTGAATTGTACTACTTTCACAGCGATATTGTGTCCAAAGGCAAATGTTTAGAAAGAAAATTACACCATAGTTAAGCTTAATTGAGATCGCTTGTCTTCATGTCTTTGGTCTTATATCTTAAGTCACTATCGAGTAACGCAATTTTTTTGTGTGGTGCTTAAGTGTTATTATATTAAAAATTATTTAATAGAAAAATAGGTGAATGAAAATTTAAAATTCCAAAAGTTTTAAATATTTTTAATTAAAAATTGAATATTCAAAATATGGCTTTTACATATTTGATAAAGCTAAAAAAAAACATGTGAGGATTGTAGCACCGCATGGACTGGTTGAGAAATTGAGAATAATGCTTTCTTTGTACTATGGTGGTTGACGTGTATGCGTGTTGATAAAAGTGTATAAGCATTTTTGCCTGGTGAAAATAGTTCATTACATACTAAGTTGTTGTCATCTGTGTGTCTCTCTCTCTCTATATATATATATATATATATATATTATATATATATGGTCTATATTATATTTAATAAGTATAATTAAAAATATTAACTAGTTCGAAATAATTATGCCTTCATTATTCATTATGAAATATAATATAATTAAATACCCCTAGTAATACAAAATATAAGGCTTGTTTTGAATTCATATTATTTGAATACTTGTGTTTATAGTAAGCCAGTAATAGTCAAAAACATCAAATCTTTTAGCTGTAATCTTTCTATTTGTAATAATAAATCTTCAAGTTGATTTGTTCATTTTCAATCCTCTCCCCTCAGAAAAATTTTTTTTTCAACCTTTTATATCAAAATACAAGTTTATTTAATGAAGTACAAAAATTTTATCTACCACAAATCAGGATCAAACCTTTTATTAAGCGATTTTTCTTTTTTTCCCAAAATCCAATCTTTTACTTACCACAAATCAGGGCCAGGAATAATCATCGATATATTGGCTATTTAATTATCACAGATAATTCCGTGTCTAAGGCTTTGTTAGGACAAGATTGAGTCAGCCTAATTCAAATTGGATAGACAAAATCGTACCTTAGGTAGGAAGCGTTTAGCATGTGATTATTACTGTCAGCGAAAATATAATTCGGTAGTCCAAAAAATTAAGCAGCTATTTCCAGATAGATGTTTTTCCTGGTAATAATGGGTTGCTCATAAAACATTTTCTATAGATATTTGCTTGAAGGATAATACCATTTCTATCATTCATAGAGCCTACATTGTGCCCTACGCATTGTGTAAGCTTGTGGAACAAGAATTATGTAGTTTGGGCAATCAGGGTATTGTTAAAAATAGGTTCTGTTCTCAGTTTAGGGTAGGGCCATGGTATTATTTCCACAAAAAACTGGCCTTGCATTAATGTATAGACTATAAAATATCATAAATCCAGCTGTTGGGTGGAGCATTACCCCTTACACTTAATTTAAGACATATTCAATTATTTAACAAATAGTAAAGTTTTTTGTATATTGGTTTAAGTAAAGCATATTAGCAACTGTCCATAAATTATGCCAGTAAACCTCTAATTACAGTTAGTACTCATGGGCCTCTATTCGTTCCAGAGGCTATGCTTAGCTTAAACCTTGCACCTATTATTTTTCAGTCTGTAATTGACAGAGGGCGGTTGAGAATATAAAATGTTAGTTATTTAAGTTTTAGGACGTTTACACAAGCATAGTTTATAAATATATATTCTAGCACCTCATCTTACTTCCCATTCAGGTTATACACCTAGCACAGTATTAAAATTGATTTTAATTAGTGATGGGTCAAATCCACTATTTTTCGAATCTGAGTCTACATTTTATTTCTGAATCTCGAATCCGAATCCTGGCAAATTGTTGGAAATTTTAATGATTTACAAATGTACCTACATTACACAATATAGGCCTAAACTGTAAATTAAAATTTATTTCAATCATGCTTTCAATTTTAATTAACTCTAACCAGCCATCAAAAAAGACTGGTTAAAATCCAGCCAAATCAAACAACCTAGACTCATATTATTGTTTAGAAATAAAATCAATCAAAATTTGAGTGTCTTTTAGTTATTTTAAAAGTGTTGATAGAATGAGCTATGTTTCTAAAAAAACATGTGAAATAAACAGATTAGGCCTAGCTACCGTTTGAGCAACTTTAATCATCATTGAAGGATTATAATATATTTTAATAAGTAAGCAAAAATAAAAATACAGATTTAGAAAAAAAAGACTAAACACATCTTCATGTAGAAAAGAAGAAATATATTTGATTATTGTGATACATCGTTTTCTGAGAATACATTCTATTTAAAACACGAACATTTTTTCGACTCTTTCAATATGTTTATTCCCATTTTATTAGGCAGGACTACGTTTGAATATCTTTACAATTACTTCAATAAAATATTTAAAAAACAAACAAAAAACTCTTAGTTAAAATCAATTTAAAAACAAATTATGAATTAGCAAGTTGTTATTTAATTCTTAAAACTCTATAGCGCTTACTAAGTGATCAGATGCCTGAATCGATTTTAAACAATCAATGCATAATACTTAGGCTGCTATGTATAAATAAACAGTTTTATTAGTATCTAACTGTTAACAGTATTTATGTTTCAGAAACCCAATAAAATATCAAACTTAAGGATCGTATGAAATAAATTAGTGTTCTTTGCATAGTTGTAGATAATTTAAACCAGTTGGGTAGCAAAAACTAAGTCAAATTTATTTAATCATTACTCTGGCTAGTAAATATATACATCATAGCGGTTGACTTTGTATCGTGTGTAATGTGTTCTTAACCGTAATTTGTTTTATTTATTTCGGGTATTATTAGTAATTATAGTTTTGATCTTCGGTTTTTGGAGTTTTAATGAGTTCTTTAAAATATCTAAAAGATTGTTCATGAGGTCAAAGTTTCAAAAGTGAGCATGCACTGTTTAATGGTCGAGTCCAAGTTTCCCATAGAGGTGGAAGGGCAGGGTATTAGGAACCTTAGATTTTCTACACTTAACAATTTTTTTAATAATGATTTTATTCATGCTTACATCTTCTGTCCGACAAAATAATGATTATGGATTAAGTTGTGTTTTTCAAGTAAGCCTAATTAAGTAATTTTTGAATTCAAAATATCATGCTTTGTTTATGAGGTGAAAGATTCGACCATCAAATCCAGTAAAACAGTGAATCCTCGAATCTTGAATACTTGTCAGGATTCGGTAACTTCGAAGATTCGAGTGTCCCATCTGTAATTTTAATACAAGTGTATTTTTTTGTTCTTGTGTAGAACATCTGGGCTCTAAGTTAAATGACACAGGGCTGTTTCCTGCTGACAGTAAAGTCATGTCACTATTATCGGCCCCAGTCCCAACTGATGTAAATCAAAGGCGAATTTAGGATTAATTAATTTAATCTATTTAATCTAACGTCTTGTTTTCACTTTCCATTTGATAGATGTTGCTGACTTTACTTGATATTTGCATCATTACCTTAAGCCAGGGCTTGCAAACTCAAGGGCCACATCTGGCCCGCAAGACATTTGACCGGCCCGCTTTTCTGCAACACTTTTATGTTGTTCCAGTCTGGTCATATAAATACAGATCATCTAATGGCTAGTATAGACCTACATTGATGGGCACCCATATTAAATGTTGAGCTCTTTTGGTCTAGTTTGCTGGTGTTGGTGAGAACAGGATTCCAATTGCACCTTGATGTAAAAGTGATGTTTTTTTTCCTAGATGGTTTTTTCACATTCCTTCAGTACAAATATGTTTACTAAATCTTTCTCATCCCCTACCTAACTGCCTTATTATAATGTGTATAGTTTGGACAGGCAATAAGATACACTGTATTTAATCAAATTGGTGACCTGGTGGTCTAGGGGTAAGGTGTCAGACTTCTGTGCTGAGGGTCCGGGGTTCAATCCTCGGTACCGGCACAGATTTATCTGATTGCCAAACCCTTCCTTCACCTCTGACAAGATGTGTATTAATCACAACTTGTGAATGTGAGGAATGCCAGGCCTCCACCGTGGTTCGGATTCCACGTTAAACTGTAGGTCCTCCATTTCATCTCACAATCACCCTACCATTGCACATTAGCGTAAGTGCGTATAACCCGAACGGGTAGTAAGACGCGGTGCTAATAATAATAATAATAATAAATTTAATCAAACCTGTTTCTTTAGGCTATGGCCTGCAACACACCCCGAGTTTGTGAATCTGGCCCTTCAACTAGTTTGAATTTGAAACCACTACTTGCTTTAGACTGAGCAGAAAGTCTCAAAATCTTTGGAAATTTTACAAGCATCTTCAAAATGTAATGCTGATGATTCTGCCAATTACCTTTTAGCTTAAGCCTAGTACACACTGGATGATAATCGCCAGATACACGCTGACTGCTGATGTTTATCGTGTGTCTGGGTACAAGGAAACATCGCTCGAGTGTCCGGTGTTAAATATCAAAGAATTTAGCCAGTGTCTCGGTCTCCCGCCACCAATGGGAAACATTGATCAGTGTGTACGCTCGCGCAAACATCGGTGGGTAACTTTTGGATTTTAATCAGTTTATTTCTATTACTCGACCTAGTAGTAGTATCTCGATAGTGTTGTGGTGGGGACTTTATTGTGATTACAACATATTTAATGAGCACCCATCGTTCAACAATAGCTCTGACAGCAAACAGTACCATAATTCTCACCCCATCTTTAAAACTCCCCTTTCCACCGTCTTTTGTGCTTTTGGCGACATTTAATTATTATAAAATCGGCAATGTGCAGATCCATCACGAAAGGAACAGGGACTGATGAGATGTAATTGCTCAGTGTGGACGCACAACATCGGTGGCGACTTCTGTCTGGATACAATTTGGTGTATGTGTGGAATATGTTGCTGACTCACTGGATTATCGCCCAGTGGGTACTAGGCTTAAGAATTCCTAAGAAATGCAAGCGATTAAATTATCCCCAAGCTTATAGTCTAAAAATGTTCCGAAATCACAAATTGACACCATCGTTTGATTTACATAACAAAATTGGAAATAAACTCACCAAAATGTTGATACCTGTGATAAAACTTTAGTTGTTTTGGTGGAATTAACATTCTAGGTGAAAAAAGTTTGGTCAAAAAATTAACAAACTCTTCATATGATTTATTTAGTTCAGTAGACAGTTTGCCCATATTAAAACTACAAGCATAGATACTTTTTCTCTCGCCTGAATTTATTCACATTGAAAAAAGCTTTCAAATGTTCCACGTAGTTTTGAAAAGATTCTACTTGTAGCTTGTAACGAGGTTCAAGATAGACCAAATTTATTATTTTAACAACACATCATGATCCACCATTTTGAACCTCTTTGAGTGGGATCGAAAAATTAATAAGTACATAAATATTTCCATATGTGGCCAACTCTATTCTGATCTATTCACAAGACACACCTAGACAAAAAATATCCATTCCAGTCTTGCAGACTTTTCAACTTAACAATTCTCTTATAAATGCCACTTAAACAGGTAAGTCAACATAACAATCAGACCCACTTTTAACAAAACTTACTGATCTGACCTATTTTGAATTCTTAGAAAAAGAATTTTGTAAAATTAAGTCTACAAGAATTAATTTTTATCTGAAATGTAAGTATTGATTTAAGATTAATTTTTGTATTAAAATATTAGTAAATAAAGTGGCTGTAATAAAAACTAATACTTTATATTTTCATTTGATCATTTGCTCTTTGAAAGCTTAGTTAGGGTTTTTCCAATAGTCACACATTGCTACTATTATGTTTATGTGCTATTATTGGACCCGCATACTGTTGAGAAAGTGGTCCTCCAGATCT
This sequence comes from Timema genevievae, assembly GCA_902155825.1. Classification (NCBI taxonomy): domain Eukaryota; kingdom Metazoa; phylum Arthropoda; class Insecta; order Phasmatodea; family Timematidae; genus Timema; species Timema genevievae. The sequence goes on from CABFWO010005217.1 coordinate 44,407, forward strand.
ATCAACCTATATGGCTTGGAGAAACTGAAGTATCTAATTTCTCACATTTAAGTGCTTTATATATTTTAATTTGTCTTAGTAAGTATTCATAAGTGTTGCATGAAAAGGCTACTCTTAAGCGAATGAATATGTTTATTTAAATAAGGAAATAGTGTAAAATTACTTTTACCACTATACATATTAATGAAAACAAATTTTTCACAAATCTGGGGGGAATTTTGATTTACAATTGTCAACATTTTTTCAGTAAAACAATCCCAGGCTCTTTCATTCATTGGAAATTGTCCCAGGGCTACCAGCTGTCTTAGATCACCTCTGGCTTTTGTTTTATTGTGATTATAATTTTTTACCAACAGCCATTCATAAAGACCAAAAAAACTAACAGAGCACTGAAAAATACTAAACACTTTTAAATTCTATTTCTCTCACACACTTAAAAAAGCATTTTATATTATCTGATCCGGTGGCATATTTACTCTCCCTTTTACTAAACCCTCCTCTATTTAGCAGTAAGCTATAAACATAACCCCTAAAGTGTGTGCAAGACCAAAAAGTCAACATCAACCCTTCAAAACTACACTATTTTTAAGAAGTCTCGTTCAACCCTAGCCAAAAAATGTAAGTAAATAAATAAAAAACTCTTATTATAAATAATATGTAGATGTACCATTCATATTCATAATATATTCATGGAGAGATAGATACACAAATATATACAAAGTCAAGGTTTTAGCAGAGTAATCAGAAAAAGTTAATTCATTTTAAATTATATATTTTATTTTTGTTATCAACCACAAACTAAAGTAATTACTGTAGTTTATTAAAAATGTTTCTAACGCTAAATTTTTAAATAATCATGCACATTTTTATAATACTTTATATTTGTGTGCTTAAGTTTTTTCCTGTCTTCAAACAAGGTGTCTACCATCCGGGAAAATCAGGGAAAGCGGGAATTAGCCGGGAATTTGAAGTGATCGGGAAAAAACGGGAATAAGTCGGGAATTTGGTAAATTACAATAAAAATCCGGGAAAATGTTGTTTTACTCAAAATATGAAATATAATCATAATTAAATCAGTAAATTATGTGATTCAAACTCATTTTTTTTTTGTAGCTGTGTAATATATTTTTAATTCCTAGTTTACAATGTTAATACAAATTTTAAAAAACTTTATTTAAATTTTAAAACTTATTATTATTCATAAAAAAGATTAATAGAAAAACGAGGGGGAGTTAGAAGGATGTGACATACTTTTTAGTCAGGGATTTTAATTACAATAAAAATCCGGGAAAATGTTGTTTTACTCAAAATATGAAATATAATCATAATTAAATCAGTAAATTATGTGATTCAAACTCATTTTTTTTTTGTAGCTGTGTAATATATTTTTAATTCCTAGTTTACAATGTTAATACAAATTTTAAAAAACTTTATTTAAATTTTAAAACTTATTATTATTCATAAAAAAGATTAATAGAAAAACGAGGGGGAGTTAGAAGGATGTGACATACTTTTTAGTCAGGGATTTTAAGAAATGATCAGGGAAAAGGTCGGGGATTTCATTGGTCAAGTTGAGTATACACCATGTGAAAGGTGTTTCAAGTCAGGTTTTTAAAAGTTCAAATATATCCAAATTTTTAAAGAGTTTGAACATGTTTAAGTTTTAAACACTTTTATTTTTTAAATCTGCAAATAGCCTATGCTAAATAATTTATTAACTCAGGTTAGTCTGGAAACACAACATATTTAATAGCATTGTTTGAAATAACTTGTTAAGAGTTCACTTATTATAATCCATTTTATTGTTGGTTCCTACTACTAGTACTGTTTGTAAGTTGTATAGTGTCTATTCCAAGCAAACTGGATACATATAAATAAACTTTCAAAACTATGACATTACCGTTAGCTATAGAGGAAATGACACTTATAAAAACTATAATTTATACAGCAAATTCAGGTTACTTGATTTGAACATTCATTTATTCATTCGATAATTTTTCCTATTTCTTTTAACTGACATTGAATATTATCTTAAGTATATGATTTTAAACTATTTTTAATTAACTCACTAGAATCAATTTAGATTAGAAAAGTGCAATTTTACTAGTTTTTCAGATAATGTTGGATTTTCATGGCAGATTTTGATTATCTGTTTTAGGTACCAGGTAGTCGAACACCAGGTCATCAAGAAAACAATAATTTTTGTTCAATCAACATCAATATTGGACCAGGTGATTGCGAGTGGTTTGCAGTGCCCGATGCTTATTGGGGTGTAGTATATAACCTTTGTGAAAGGTAAGCATAGGTTTCTGGCAGCGATAAATTATGCCAATTTTGTTCGATTTTGCTTAAAACAAACATTTTGAAGAATGTGGTTTCATTTTAATATATCATATGAGAAACTTGTATGTATAAATTGGAAAATGCATTCTATATATGTTCATATATTAACCTTACCCGCCCCTTGTTGGATTCGAATCTTGGGCTCGTGATCCCGCACATAGACCACTATCGAGTTCTCGATAGGCAGTTGTATATCACCATGAAGGGGCCCTGACCATGACCTTGTCCAAATGGCGCGCCTTTGTTGGAATGGGACATGGAGAGACATGCCTAGGCTTATGGCTATGGTAGAACAGGCCTGGACCTTGTCATTCCCAAAGCAAGGAGGAATGGGGGTGTAGGGATGGCAGCTGTTGATGACTAGAAAGATTAAAAATAGATTCGGATTTCGCATTAATTTATAAGAGCAGTCTCTCGTACGGTATGAGAGCAGAGCTCAATTAGCAAAGGGACAGGGATAATTTGGTGGTAGTAGGTGAGGGTGGTAGTTAAAAAAAATTCTAATATTTTAACCTAAATTGATATATATATTGTTTGGATAATATTCAAAATGTTTCAAAATTTTAATATCTAACTTTCTAATAAGGATAATCTAAAAGCCCATATATTGAATTAAAATGTTTTTCCGCTCACTAGTGTTGCTAACTTTTTATATATTATATAATAAGTGCCACATATTTCTTTAAAACAATAGACCAACAAATAATTAGGTTTTTACAAACATTTATGTATTTTTTTCTATATTATTCTCTATCCTGTCATTAATTGAAATCACAAAAAAATAAATATTTAAAAGCAGTGGCTTTTTTCTATATTTGTATTTCTTTTTAACATTGTAAATTTATTAAACACTCCAAATTGCTGTATTTTAATGGACAAACAAGAAAACCACACTAATGGGTTGATATTGGATTCAAAGCTGACATATGTGAGGTAGGCCTACACATTATTTGTGGTGTAGCTTAAAATAGACTGAATTTGAGCCAATAGGTGTTTACAGAAAATTAATATATTTTGGCTTTGTTTTGACAAACTCTAATAGTTTTGTTATAAAAAAAATTCTGTTCCAATTTTATGTGTGTTTTTTGTTGTTTTACTAGAAATAATATTAACTACTTGCATGGTTCATGGTGGCCCTCGCTAGAAGATTTATATGATGAGAATATACCCGTCTATAGATTCAATCAGCGACCAGGGGATTTGGTGTGGGTAAATGCAGGTTTGTATTATTTGTTAATACTTTATCCTAAATGTTGAAGGAAAAAAAATCATAATTGGGTGTTTTTTTTTAACCATGAACTTTGAGACCTACTGTTTTCTGGTAAGTGTGTAGGCTTTGCCCCTTTATACTCCTTTCAATGTTTAATTTAAATATGTTTGGAACTTCTTTTTCTTAGTTTAAATATATTTATAACCTATTATTTTATATTGTTGTAGCTTAATCTTATTTAAAAATAAAAGGAATATATTTTGAAAACTAAACAAAACCAAACAAATTTTGTAAAACACCTTTTAGAAATAATACATGACTATATTTCATTGGCTCAATTAATCAAACCCAGTTAACCTTAATGCTAGAATAGTAAAGGAACACAGAATTTTAATTACAGTTACTAAAAGTGTCAACACCTCAGCTCAAGTCAGTAGAGTGTCTGCCTACTGATATAAATGTCCCGAGCTTGATTCCCAGCATGGCCGAAAATTTACCATTGATGAAAATATAGGTTTATTCTTTCATAATGATAAGTTGACGGCCGAGGACTGGATGTTGTGCCTGTCCTAGTCTTAAGATAGATTATAAGGCATATGAAGCTATGACAGCCCTAGCCAGCTGGTAGTGGAAAAATATATGACTTGAATAAAAAACTTACCAGACCATAGGCTGGAAACAGTAATGGATGTAAAGTAAATTTACTACATTCATAAGGCAACAAAATCTTTCATCCTTTTTGAACTAAATATCCTATAATTTCTCCTAATTATTTTTAGGTGTAGTACACAATTGCATATCATTTATTTATATTTTTTTCTAAATATACCAAGATCCTTGATGGGTATAAATATAGTTAGTGGAAATACAGAACCATTTCATACTATACTGAATCATTAAATAGCCTGCATTGTTTAATGCTTATGCTTAAATGTGCTGGCTACATGAATAGTGTTAACATTTAAAAAATATGAGGGTTAACATAAGGATTCACCAAAATAAGCACCAAATATGATAGTGTGTATGTAAATTAGAATTTTCAGAACAAATTATTTATAAAGAATTACTATATAATTGGTATACAGACACTCATTGAGGTCAGGAATGAAGATATAATAGTTACCTCCAGAGGCGTTGCACGAAACATATTTGGGGGGGAGGGGGGGGTAAACCACAGTTTTTCCCCCAACTCGAAGCATTTTGAAATTAGAAAAAGTCCCAAATAGTAAAGTAGAGTACTAGAAAGGCAATGTTGAGAACAGGGGGAGGTTCACTGATTTTTAATTTGGGGTGATAATTAAGCTTTGAACCGAGCTTTTAGGCAACTGTATTTTTTAATTTATTTATTTAATTGTTCATACTGGATTTTTAAAGCTACAAGGCTTTTTCAATGATTAAGGAAATAACTTGAATTATTTATTTCAGTTTACCTGAATCTGATTTACATATCCAATTGAGCTTAAATATATTTATTTATATTTGCAGCTATTGTTCAAATCGTGTATTTTAGATTAAAAAATTAAACTTATTTTATTACAGCAGTTTCCAGCATTTTGTAGTTTGACCACATCTTTTCTTTCTGTGGCAATCACGACCCTTTGATAACTTAAAAGTGTTAAATCCTAGTTTTTAAGTTCTTTTTTCTGTGTATTACTACCAGCCCGGACTATCTACAGTTAACTACACCAGTGGGATAGGTAAAATTGAGAGGAATTGTACTCTTTATTTGCTTGGAAGGATATTAGGATAAACCACCCCTGGCCAGAATTAAAATCCTTATTTCACCTTCACTAACAAACCAAACCAAAAGAACATGACATTAAACCCGCATGTCCACTAATGCTTGTTTTAATTACTGTAAATTGCTTATAATAATGATTATATGCAATTAATATGTAGTAAAAGAGAATCAACAAGCCCAAGGTTGGGAAATGATTTTATATTATGCTAGCAGCATTGCAAGGCTGCCACATTAAACAAGTCGGCAAGAAGCTATCAGAATGGAATAGCCAAAAGGAATTTAAGCACTAACTAGGTCGTTTCTAGCACTTTAAAACCTTACATTTCTATTAGAATTATACATCTTCCTATGGTTATTAAAATCCTTGAAAAAGTAAATATAAAGCTAAAACACGCTGCGGCCCCCAGGCTGGAAACCGCTGCTTTATTATAACACACTTGGAAGCAATATTTAAATAATTAGCACCCTAAGATGTAGAACTCGCTCGCCACTTTATCAAAAAATTATCAATTTGGCCATGTTTATTTAAAAACATTTTCAACTGAAAAATAAATCTACAAAAAATGGAATTTATCGATATTTCTACAGTATTTTGATACCTGTCCACCAATGTCCTGCTTCATAACCTCGTGGAAGTTGCCCTAAAATGTTAATACTGGTGTGTGAATAAACTATTCAAAACCTATTGTAATTTAGCACGTGAGTGTGAAGTGGTTTTTCCTGACACTTTATTAAATAACTTAGGGCAAATTCGAAATCGGCACTCTAAACAACATGCTTCTATGAAATTTCATGCAAATCGATCACACAATAACGAATTTAAAAAGTATCCAAATTTGAAAATGTTAAAGGGTGAAATAAAACCTATTTTTTGTTTAATGTAGTCTACTTAATCAAATGAAAAATTATAAGCGTTGTAACATTGTAACACGGCCCCATTACTCCTCTTCTTTCATTGTTGCTATGAGCCTATTTAAATAACTTAAGTGAAAGCCTATTTTAATAAACAATGAAATAAGATGCTTCAGTTAAATTCAAACTAGTATGGGTACTTGCTAGAAAAAATTAGTGTGTATTTCACAAGTCAAACATTAAGAATGAGGTTTACTTGTAAATAACATTGAAATGACCTTCAAATTTAAAGGCAACTTGTAAATGGTGGTTAGGTAGTTTCTGCCTTGAAAGGTCTCAGACACCCTAGGTTTGTGGACAACTGAAAAGAAAGAGAGTGAATGAGTTGGGTGGGGATGTTGAACTTGGCATTGTGCTACAGCTTATTAGTTTCACGGAAATACCTGACATATATTTCCTTTTCTTGAGGATAGTAATTCTACCTACTTGTCAACTTCCTGTAAAAGAAAAGAATATTTTTTTAGATATTCATTCATATAAATTTCTCCAAACAAATATAATCCATATTTAAAATAATGTAATAACAATAGGTAGGTA